>APFE031378915.1:5198-62556 GCA_000404065.3 Pinus taeda
AAAAACTCTCAGAGATTCATAAAGCTCCTTATTCTTTAGGTTCTCCTTTTGTTTTAAGCCCAAAGGAAACCTCACCTCTTATCCATCATACTCCTTTAGTCTTATCAGTCACTCCTTAGCCCTCTATCATTCAGATTGCCAGTACTCTTTTAGTCACCACAGCTATGGTAGGTCCACAAGCACCTACCAAAATGGAAAGAATCATAGTTGCTAGGTATGGACCTCTAATACTTCCCACTCCTTTGAATGCCATGCCTACTGGATAATATCAGAAATATAGGCCTAATTTCACTGGGATTGAAGGTGTTACTGCTGAAGAAAATCTTGAGTCATTCTATAGCTATGTTGATAATTTGGACATTAGTGAAGATGATGTATGGATGAGAGTCTTTGTCCAAACCCTAGATGGAGAGGCTAGAAAATGGTTCAGAGAACTAACCCCAAGATCTATAGCAGATATTGAAGCTTTAGATGATGCATTTCTAAAGCATTGAGGGGATAAGAAGGATCTCCTCTACTACCACACTGAGTTTGGGAACTTAAAGAGGGAAAAGGGTGAGTTTCTGTTTGATTTTAATAAGAGGTTTAACCGTATGTACAGCAAGATACCAACTAAAGTAAAACCCACTACTACCTCTGTTAAACTCACCTATGCCAGTGCTTTTGATTCTGACTTCTACCTACTGTTGAAGGAGAGGTGATGTGATACTTTGGTTGACATGTAGGATGCAGCCTTGGAAGTGGAATCAAACATCATGGTTGTAGAGAAGCTCAAGGGAAATGTTGATAGAAGAAGACAGAGGGGAGAGTCTTCATCATCTTTTGATCCTAAGATAGATAAAATGACCAAAATGATCGAGTCATTAGCCTCTGAAATCTCCAAATTGAAGGTAGAGCAGCACCTGGGGAAAGGAAGAGTTCCTAATACCTTTGCTCCTAGAAATCCAAATCCAAATCCATATAGAAGAACTAATGAGCAGTTGCATATTTTGAAAAGAAACAAAGATGCTAATGAAGACCAAAGAGTGAAGGCTCCTTTTCAAAATGCAGTCATGGAAGAAGAGGAGTTTGAAGAAGATGATGAGATCCATTGTTTGGAAGACAAAGGCAATGCTTCCTTTTTGACCTTAGCTGCCTATGAAAATTCATTATTCAATGACCAGATCAGCTAAGAATGGGATGGTGAAGCTATTCTACAAACTGTAGATCAACAAAGATATAATTTGAGGTCAAAGATCAATAATGCCAAGGAAACTCTTGTTCAAAGAGCTGTTGTCCCTGCAGTACAACAAGCTAATAAGAAAAAACAACCGATAGTCGATCCCATCATCCTCAAAGCTCCAGCTCATGAGGTAAGAGGCCTTGACAAGTCTCCTTCTCCTTTCAGTTTTCAATCAGAAATTCAGAAGCTAAGAATACCTATGCCTCTGATTGAACTAGTGAAGAATGAGTCCTTCAAAAGATCTATCCTTGAGGCCCTTGAGCCTAGAGCGATCCAAGCCTCCACTGACTATGTAAATCTGCAAAATGAAAAGCCAGCTGTTATTCTCAGCCCAATGATTGAAAATTGTAAAGAAAACTCCCCATCATTCTATTTCTCTCTGACTATTCATGAAAAAATCCTTCACAACTTCCTTTTGGACACTGGAGCCAACCATAATCTAATGCCCAAGGATGTCATGGATGAGTTGGATCTTGACATCACCAAGCCTTATCATGACCTGTTCTCTTTTGACTCTAGAAAAGTGAAATGTCTAGGATTAATCAAGGACCTAGCCATCACTTTGTCTCAGCTGCCTATGAAAAGCATGATGATGGATATTGTGGTGGCAGATGTACTCCCCAAGTTTGGCATGTTAATTTCCAGAGGTTGGATCAAGAGATTAGGTGGATCATTACAAAATGATCTATCCTATGCTACTGTCCCAATTTTCGGAGGTGAGAGAAAGAGATTATACAGAGAAGCTCAGTTGGCTTATATAATCTGCGATGAAAAGAATCCCACCAATCATCCCATATATGCTATTGACATTGATTTTGGAGCTTGTATTCTTCTTATTGAGGAATCCCATTTGGCCTCCACGCAGCTTAAGAAACCAATTTGCTAGATTGCAGAGGAAGAAAATCCACAAATTTGGGATATGTTCTTTGATGGGGCTTGCTCTAAAGAAGTTGCAAGGGCAAGTGTAGTCCTTGTGTCCCCAACATAGGAATACATTCATTTATCTTTCAAATTAACCTTTCAGGTCACAAACAACATAGC
Source organism: Pinus taeda (assembly GCA_000404065.3). Classification (NCBI taxonomy): domain Eukaryota; kingdom Viridiplantae; phylum Streptophyta; class Pinopsida; order Pinales; family Pinaceae; genus Pinus; species Pinus taeda. Next base: position 7,462 of record APFE031378915.1, read on the forward strand.
AGAGTACGAAGCTTTGATTCTAGGCTTAAGCGCTGCGAAAGAAATGGGTATCAAAGGCCTGAAAGTGTTTGGATATGCAGACCTCATTATTCAGCAGGTAAATAAAAATTTCCAAGCTAAGCATCCAAGGCTGAAAGCATTTCTTATATCCTGAGAATGAAGAACCAGCTTGCCGACTCCCTTGCCGTGTCCGCTAGCATGTTTATTCCTCCTTTGATTCCTAAATTGACATATGAAGTTCAGGTAAAATATAGACCCTTTCTGCCTGACAATGTCAAATATTGGAGAGTTTTTGAAGACGATGAGGAAATTAATGGTTTTTTACAAGTCGTTGAGGAATTTGTTGAAACGCACATTGACCAAGAAAATGAAACCAGGGAAGAATGCAGCCAACCCAAGTTAAAAAAATGAGATTGGCCGAGGAAGCATCATCCAGTTACCTAGTAACCATATACCAAAGGGATTAGTACCTCTAGAGAAGTTTTTCGATCAAAACGATGTGCCATATAAGCCTGCTAAAACAGAAAATGAGTTTGATGTTTGTAAACACAATATGGGGAGCCCAGCCCATCCGAAATACATAAATCTGTCCACTCATTTGTCCTCTGCCCAGAATTCTAAGTATTGCACCCTCATGAAGCAATTCGCTGAGATTTTTGCCTGGGAATACAACGATCTTAAAACCTATGACGTAGACATCATTCAACATAAGATTCCACTGCAAAATAACACCATCCATTTTAAGCAAAAATTAAGACCTATCAGCCCTCTCTTATTGCCTTTGATTGAGAAAGAAATCAAGAAGCTATTGGATGCCAAAATCATAGTTCCCCTAAGGTATTCAAAGTGGATAGCTAACCTTTTGGTAGTAAGAAAGAAAAATGGAGAAATCAGGCTTTGTGTTGACTTCAGAAATCTGAACAAGTGCTCTAAAAAAGATAACTATCCCTTGCCTAAGATGGAACACTTGCTGCAAAGAGTTTCAAGGGCTAGATTCATGTCTTTCTTAGATGGATTTTCAAGTTATAATTAGATTGTTGTACATCCTGAAGATCAAGAAAAGACCGCCTTCACTACTCCTTGGGGCACTTTCATGTAGTCCAAGATGCCTTTCGGACTGATGAATGTTGGGGCTACTTTTCAGAGGGCCATAGCTTTTGTGGGAGAGAAGGACAAGTTTGTCCTTATTTATTTTGATGACATAACAGTCTTCTCCAGCAGCCACAAAGATCATTTACAACATTTGAAGAAGGTCTTCCTAAAGTGCAGACAATTTGGAACCTCAGTGAACCCAAAGAAGTCACAGTTTGCTCTAGAAGAAGGAAAATTTCTAGGACATATTGTTTCTGCTGAAGTTGTGAAGATTGATCTAGCAAGGGTTCAAGCCATTCATACATTGTCCATCCCAAGGTCAAAAATGGATATTCAACCCTTCTTAGGTAAGATTAACTTTGTAAGGAGGTTCATTCCAAAATTTGCAGAGCTAGTAAAGAACATCACTTCCATGCTTAAGAAAGGATTAGAAATAAAATGGAAAGATGCTTCAAGAAGCTCTTTTGAAGCAATCAAGCAAGCTATCATGGAAGCTCCCACTCTAATCAACCCAGATTACACTAAGGAGTTTTGTATCTTCTCTTTTACCTCTTATGATACACTTGCAGCAGTTTTGTTGTAGAAAAATGATGAAGGCATAAAGCACCCAGTGGCCTTTTTCAGAAAAACTCTAAGGGATGCTGAACTAAGGTATGACCTCATTGAAAAACAAGCTTATGCTCTCATAAAATCTTTAAAGGCATTCAGAATTTATATTTTTTATTCTAAAGTAGTTGCATATGTACCTTCAACATCAGTAAAAGATGTCTTAACTCTGTCAGATGTTGATGGAAAGAAAGCTAAATGGATTGCAAAATTCATAGAGTTTAACATAGAGGTGAAGCCCACTAAGCTTGTCAAAGGCTAGGGCTTGGCTAAACTTATGGCTGAAGAAAATTGCAGCTTGTTAGACATAAATTCCATGGGTCTAAATTCAGATGATGAACAGACAGAGGGAGCAGCAGAAGAGAAAAAGCAGAATCAGTCTTTGGCTGAGAATCTAGCCACATGTGAATGGTATTACAGCATAGTTCATTTTTTGCAAAAGTTAGAAGTCCCTCTAGGGTTTAGCTTAAGTTAAGCTCGTGCCATTAAACTCGGATCAACCAAATTCTGCATTAATAAAAATCTGCTTTATTGGAAAGACCCATCAGGAATCCTCTTGAGGTGTCTAGATAAAGAACAACCTGTGGAGGTCATACACCAGTTCCATTCTAGCATCTGTGGAGGGCATCATTATTGGAAAACCACAGCTCACAAGATCTTTAGGGCTGGATATTATTGGCCTACTCTGTTCTCTGAGGTGTTTTCTTTTGTAAAATCTTGTGACAAGTGTCAGAGGTTTGCAGGAAGACAGCATCTAAAGTTTTTGCCCCTGAAGCCAATACATGTCAATGGTCCCTTCCAGCAGTGGGGCTTGGACTTTATAGGTGAGATCAACCCACATTCCAGTGGCCAAAACAAATGGATCTTAATAGCCACTGATTATTTCACCAAGTGGATTGAGGCTATACCCACTAAGAATGTCAATCATCAAGTTGTTATAAAGTTCTTGAATGAGAATATTTTCACTAGATTTGGTTGCCCAACCAAACTAGTCACTGATAATGCAACAACTTTCAAGGAAAAAGAATTGGTGGACATTACTGAATCCATGGGCATTCAAGTGGTGCATTCTACCTCATATTATCCTCAAGGCAATGGCCTTGCAAAATCATCTAACAAGAGACTGGTAAGGGTAATCAAAAAACTGTTAGAGGACAACAAAAAGAGCTGTGATTCCAAGTTGAAGTTTGCACTATGGGCTGATAGAGTTACCATCAAAAAGTCCATAGGGAATTCTCCATTCAAATTGGTTTATGGCGCTGATGTTGTTTTCCCCATCTAGTAGATTCTCCCTGTGGCTAAGTTCTTGCAAGAAGAACAAGATGAAGAGAATGACATGGTAAGAAGAATGAATAACCTGGTTGAACTACAACAGATCAAAGAGCAGCTGGTTGAGAAGTCAAAAGCTCATTAGAAGAAAATCAAAGAAACCTTTGACAGGAAGGCAAAAGTGGACAATTTCCAAGTTGGTGATTGGGTGCTTAAATGGGATGCATTTAAGGAAAAGAAATGTAATCAAGACAAGTTTGACTCCTTATGGATAGGTCCGTTTGCCATCGCTCAAATTCAGCAGAACAATACATTCATTCTGCATAGTCTGGAAGGAGGAGATACTTTTGGTAGCCCAATAAATGGGCAGTTCTTGAAACTTTATTTTGTTTAAGGCTTTAAAGCCTTGTCATTGTAATTTTTTATTTTTTATTTATTTATTTATTTTCCAGTTTTTATTTTCATTACAAAATAGACTCCATGCCCAATGGAACATTAGAAGGAAGATTTGACTTTGTTTTTTGAGGAAAGGCATTGATCTGTGATCCTTGAAACCTCACAGGGAACCAATGTTAGCCTTGCTAGCAAAAGGCCCACAAATTTATCCATGTAAGCTCTTAAAGTCTCCAAATTTGCTTAAAAACATGCCAATGGATCCATTAATGCTCTTGAAATCTTCAAGATTTTATCAAAGATCATCCAATGATCAAAATCATCGCAAGAGGAGAGCCCTTGGAAGGGCGGAAATACACTATCGAGAGGCAAAAACACTTGAAAACCATGAAAAACCCACAATCACAGGCTTAAACAAAGGAATGAATAGTAGTCGTTAGATCTGGTTGATCAACAGCCCAGATCTAAGCGGCTAATCGCAATCGGTCGAGCAAAAGGGATAGTTTAAAGTTGGGCGCATGACACCGCCAATCAGCAATCGCCAATGATCGGATCGGCAGGTCGCATAGGCGGGGAGCATATCCTATGTTATATAAAGGACCCGGGCACTCCAAGAAACTCTCATAGGTTGCAGATCAAAGATGCCTGGTAACAGGACCAACCCAGGAGTTGTTATAATGCCTGAACCTTTGAGCCAATTACCAGCAGATCCTAAGAAATGGTTACCAAAATTTAATCCTGACATTGGCTTGTTAGCAGAAGAGCTTATAAATATTTTCATGTTATCAATCAACTCGAATGGAGTAATGGAAGAAGATGTTGTTGTTAGACTACTTCCATACACTTTAGAAGGAGCAGCGAGATCGTGGTACTTTTCACTACCACCAGGGTCTATCAATCACTGGGATGCTTTTCAGGTTCAATTTCTAACTAATTTCGGAGACGATAGGTCTACTGCCACTTTGATTAATGATCTCTCCAATTTAAAATCTGAATCAAAGGAACCCATAAAAGACTTCAACTCATGCTTTAATAAGCTATTGAATAAACTTCCTGTGACATCCAAGCCTAGTGAGGAAGTCCGAAATGAATGGTATAGCTCTGCCCTACCTTCAAACATAGCCATCTTCATTGATAGGGCTGCTAAAAAAACATTAGCAGAAAATATGAAGGAAGCAATCACTGTTGAAAAACGTATCCTTTCTTTGGAAAAGAAAAACGCTCTCGAGGAAAGGAAATCCAAAAAAGTTACCTTTAGAGATGATTCAAAGAAGAAAGCAATCAAGGATCCATATGATGTGGAAGGTTTACAAAAAGTTCTTAAAACTATGTCTAATGAAATGGTTGAAATTAAAAAGCAGGTGGCTGAAACTTCTACGAAAAACATTTAGGAACTTTAAAAGGAATCAGTCAGCTGATCCTAAACCGCCTAATGCTATATCTAATTCCGAATCTGATCTGGATGATGATGAAGATGAAGATACCGCTTTATCAACTGAAGAAGCGGAAGAAGATGAAACAGTTGAATGTCATGGAATGTGGGACTCTATCTTACCCAATTCTGATAATGAAAGTGAATAGGAAGCTATCCCAGTAAATACCAGAAGCAAAAGTATAGCTGAGCCTAATTAGGCAAATTCTAAGAAGAAAAACTCAAGTCCTGTTACTAAAGACAAAGCTCCCACAAAGAAAACTCTAGTTGCACCTCCCCACAATCAACCATCATCCTCCAATCCTCCCTCATCATCTAAAACGCTAGTAGTTTCAGAATCCATGGATTATAACATTGTGGAAGACATGAAGAAGACTCGAGCAAATATTTCTTTGCATGAACTTAGTAAGCTCAAACATCAACAAAAGTTGTTGCTTAAAGAATTAAATTCTGTACCTTCTTCTCCTCTTCCAACTAGTGTATTATCTAAGGCTGCTAAAGGATCAGGTAAGCCACCATCTGATAAGGTAGATGCTATTTATGCTATTTTATTTGGGGACAGGTTAAATTATCATACTCCTCCTTTTCTCTTGACTTATGAGATCTACAATAGAAATTTTCATAACTGCCTGATAGATTTAGGGGCTTCATCAAATATAATGTCGGCCTCAGTTTGCTCCAAATTAAATATTGAACCCCAGAAGTCTGCAGTCCGTATTGTTCAATTAGATCGAACTAAGGTACAAGTTTTAGGAGAGATAAATTCAATTACTATCAGATTAACAGTTGATCCCAGGGTTGTCCAAAGAATTGATATATTAATTGCTGAGATCCCTAAGTTTTATGGTTTGATTTTGAGCAGAGATTGGTCCGAATTATTTCGACTAATTGGTCTCACGTGTGGCTTCCCTATAATGGGAAACCAAATTAAATCAGAATAGATTGCGAAAAAAATTGACTCATATAGTAATTGAGTTTGAACAAGAAAATCAACCTCTAGCCTTCAATAATAACATTCTCAGAAACTATTCGGCTGAGTCATTTTTTGGATATTTTAATGCTCAACAATCTCCTTTTCCTGTTAATAGTGTCATATCGTAAATCGAAAATTTTTCCCATACTAATACCTCAAAGTGTGTTAGTATTGTTGATGAACTTATAAAGAAGCCAGTAAATAAGCCTTTGTTTTGGTCTTTGTATTTTGATGTATCAAAATCTAATGACGATACAGGAGTAGGATGTATTTTAGTTAGTCCAGAAGGAGAAAAAACGATGTTATCATGTAGGCTAGAATTTGAGTGTACTAATAACACTGCAGAATATGAGGCATTGATTCAAGGGCTCTATAAAGCAATAGGCTTGAATATCCAATATCTGAAAGTATTTGGTGATTCTGAGATTGTCATTAAACATGTAAGAAATACTATCCATTGTCTCTCGGGTCATCTCAAACATTATCAGTCACTTGTTCAAGATCTCATAACTCATTTTCTGGCATTTGAAATTTCTCCTATTCCTAGATCACAGAATGCAGCAACTGATCTTTTGGCTAATGTTGCTTTTAAGCTCATTCCATCCGAGGATTATAGTCTAGATAGATTTTCAATTGAATTAATTTTTCGACCATCTGTCCCAGATTATGTCACCAATTTGCATGTATTTAATCACGATGAGGATATCTTAAATTTCCTGACTTCTGAAGGATCTTATGATGAGCATATTATTGATGAAAGTGATCATGATCTTCAATTAAAACAAAGACTCAATGAAAATCCTAATCCTAAATCTTTGGTCAAGCTAGAAGATCTTTATGATATTAAGGATAGATTCAAAAAGGTCACTAATGCAAAACTTCAAAGTTCTACTTTAAGGTTTGAATTAGTAAATCTTGGCACTGAGGCCAAACCCCAGAATGTCAATATAGGACTTGGACTTTCATTAGATGAAATATTTTCTTTCCTCATATTATTAAGGAAATACAAAAATGTTTTTGCTTGGAATTACGAAAATCTAAAAACTTATGATACCTCTATTATCCAACACACAATTCCAATGATTTCTGATGAGAAACCTGTACAACAGAAGCTAAGGAAAATTCACCCAAATCTTGAAATTCAAATCAAAATAGAGTTGAATAAACTCCTTAAAGCTAAAATAATCTTTCCTATCAGACATTCTAAATGGGTTTCAAACTTGGTACCTGTGAGGAAAAAGAACGGTGATATTAGGATTTGCATAGATTTTAGAAATCTCAACAAAGCATGTCAGAAACATAATTTCCCATTACCAACAATGGAATAGATACTTCAATCAGTAGTTGGCTCAGAGTTAATGTCTTTTCTTGATGGTTTTTCAGGATACAATCAGATACTGGTACTTCCAGATGATAGATTAAAGACTACATTCAGAACTAAATGGGGAACATATGCTTATTAGAAAAATCCTTTTGGTTTGATAAATGCTGGAGCTACTTTCCAACGAGCCATGGATATAGCCTTAAAAGGTTTGATCAATAGGACAGTCGTTGGTTACTTAGATGACATTACTGTTTATTCTAAGAAAAGGAGCAATCATCTGCATGATTTAAAACATATCTTTGAACGTTGTAAAAAATATGTGATTTCTTTAAATCCCAAGAAGTCATTCTTTGCTCTTAATGAAGGTAAGCTCTTAGGGTTTATTGTATCCAAAGATGGCATATACATTGATCCAGATAGGATAAAAGAGATTTTTCATATTCCTTTGCCACATAACAACAAATCTATGCAATCATTTTTGGGACAGATAAATTTTGTGAAAAGATTTGTTCCTGATTTTTCTCAGATAGTTTTACCCTTGCAATCTATGATTAAGAAAAATTCAGTTTTCAAATGGGGACATAACGAAAAATAAGCTTTTGACTCGATCAAACAAGCAATCATTAATGCTCCTGCATTAAATACTCTGAATTTTTCTAGTCATTTTATTTTTTATACTTTGGCCACTGAAACATCTTATGCTGTTGTTTTAACGCAGATCAATGACGAGCAAGTAGAAGCACCCATCTCTTTATTTAGCTCTAATTTGCAAGGTGTTGAAATCAACTATTCCGAAGTTGAAAAACAAGCTTTCGTTGTATTTAAATCTATCAAACACTTTAGACCATTTCTCCTAAAAACACACACTAAAGTAATAGTCCCATTCTCTGTAGTGAGACAATTGCTAGTTCAAAGGGAAGTAGGAGAGAAGAGAGCTAACTGGGTAACATATTTACGAGAGTATGATATCGATATTAAACCAGCGAAAATTGTTAGAGGACAAGGTTTTTGCAGGTAATTGGCAGGAGCATCCAATATTCTAGACCCTGAAGATTCAAACAATACTGCACAAGTAAATGAGATAAGTATCACTAATTTTGAATCTCAATATGTTGAGCTTATCTTTTACTTGAAAAATGGATATGCTCCCCCTGAATTTAGTTACAAAAACAAAAGTGCCTTAAGATTAAAAGCCAAACACTTCAAAATCATTGATAATGTGTTATGCAGAATAAATTATGATTCAATTTTATTAAGATGCCTTGAAAAAATTGAAGCGCAAATGGTTTTGCAGGAATTACATGATGGCCCAACAAGTGGACATTTTGGAGAAGACACTATAGCTCACAAAATACTACATGCTCGATATTATTTTCCAACTTTGTTTAAAGATGCCCATGACTACGTAAGGAAATGCAAGACATGCCAAACTGCTAGTGGAAGACAAAGGAGACCAACCTTTCCTTTACAACCAGCAAACATTGAGAAACCATTTGAACAATGGGGACTTGATATTATAGGAGAGATTGTTCCACATTCTTCCAAGCAACACAGATACATCCTCAAGGCCACAGACTACTTCACAATGTGGGTAGAAGCAATTCCTCTGAAGGTAGCCAACTCTGATGCAATTATTGAATTTATTGATTAGTTCATCATTACAAGGTTTGGGTTACCTAGCGCGCTTATTTTTTATAATGCATCTTATTTTGCTAGGAATAGTATAGTTGAATTTACTCTTAAGAGAGGTTTAAAGTTAAAATACTCTGCAAATTACTATCCTCAAGGAAATGGCTTAGCAGAGTCAACTAACAAGAATCTCATCAAGATTATTAAACGAACTGTTGATCAAAACCAAAAGAATTGGCATAAATATTTGATATTTGCATTATGGGAAGATCGCATAACTCAGAAGGCCTCAATAGGTACTTTGCCTTTTAACTTGGTGTATGGGAAAGAAGTTGTAATACCACCAAATTTAGCACTCCCATCTCTAGCCCTAGTACAATTCATTGAAGAAATTCCTTCTTCCTTTATTGAATTGAGGTTTGATCAAATCCTTAAATTGGATGAGGAAAGAGAAAAGGTCAAACTTACTCATGCTAAATATCAGTAGGTCATTAAATCTTCTTTTGATGCAAGTTCTGCCGGCTCAAAAACATTACAGATCGGTGATCTCGTTTTGAAATGGGACAAAGCACATGAAGATAAAGGTAAGCATACCAAATTTCAGAAGATGTGGCTTGGACCATTTCATATCGTTAAAAAGATAAGCTCATCAACATTTCTACTCCAAGATTTATCAGGAAAGAGAGATTCTCTTCCTGTGAATGGGCTTATCTTAAAGAAATTCTTTTCCTAAGGAGGTAACCCCTTCTTGCCTATACATATTTTTTTTATGCAAGCTAATTTCTTTTAGGAAATAATGTTGTAAATAGTCTCCCATTGACTTTTCACTATTGAAAAGTTCTTTGAAAGAATATTGTGAATACTGGCTTTCAAAAAATAGAACCTTTCAAGGAAATGATTACAGTTTTGGAAATTAGATAAAACATGAAACTCTAAGAACCTCTTTAAATTTGTGAAATCTTCCAAACCTAGAAAATATAGTAAATCATTTTGAAGTTTTATAAAGTTAAGAAAGGTTATTTACAAAAAGGTAAAGACTTTCTCCAACTAAGCATCCACAACTCTAAAATTGTTATCCACAAACTCTTAAGGAGTAAGCCATTCACCCCATCCACTAGGTTTATCATTTTTCAAAGTGTAATTCTAAAATATATCTGATTTAAAAGATAAGAGGTCTCATGACGAGTCTGCTTACCATGATCATAGGGAACTAATTAAGATGACATTACCAAAATTGCATATCAAAACAGGGTAATGGCTTAAAATCATAAGATAAGGGGTCTCATTACGAGCCAACTTGTTCAGTTCAATTACAACCAGTGAATAGCATTGTCATCATCTGGCTCCCAAACAAGGACAATGGATTTTATCCAAAAAATGAAAAAGTAAAAAAATAAAAAATACATGTAGACATATCTTTTGGATTTATCTTTCAAAAAAGTTATACTCTTAGATGGATGGGACAATGAATGACTGATGGTTAAAAGGTAACCCTGTCGAGACTATAGATGTTTACTGGCAGCGGAAGCACTACCTGCGACAAAAGAGTAAATATAAAAAGCTAAGTTGGAAGAGCCCCCTACTTTATCTTTAACAACCAATCAAAGCTTGAAGAAACCAAAAAATGTTTTTATTTTATCATAAGGGTTTGTACAAGAAGTTGCAAAATTCATATATTTTTATTTAGAGTAAATTTTTTATTTAATTAATTCTTAGATAGTTTTTTTTTCCCTCAATTGATTCTACTTGAGAAAGTTTTAGAGATTTCATTATTTTTTAGAGATAACTGGTTGTCCCAGTGAATCACCAATTGTTGTGCTATACAACAACCCCCCCATTTCAATTTTTAAATCCTTAGTCTTAAAATGCTAAATAAAATGGGTCCCCTTTAGAATGTAAATAAAAGCAATAAACTTTTGAGTAAAATAAATTTTCCATAAAGGTCATATGAAAATTGCTTTTAGAGTATTTAGGACTTCTCATCGCAAATCGCATTTCTTTAGAACCTGTGAACATCCATGAAGAGCTTGTGATGCGATCAAAGTCATATCAAAGCCCTCATTGCAAAGTTTTAATCAAAATAAGCCATTTATAAAAAACACGATATGATGTAACTATTGCGCCTCGCAGATCATTAATCCCACGGAATGACTTAAAGCAACATTGAAAACTTTCGATGCGATAAGGCTATCGCAATTGCATATCGTCGATTCATAAGGAAGCATCCAATACATTGCATTGAAGAATCACGATGTGATTTAATTATCGCATGTCACGCTCTCGATAAAAGCAAGGTGATAAATACTATGAATACATGCAGTAAAGGATAAATCGATCATAAATAAATAACGTGATTTGCCAAGATTGAAACCTGTTGTCTCCCCATACCAATTCAGCACTCATCACAATTGCAACTATGCAAACAAACCTTTTGAGTGTTGCACTTGTAACTCTCGATTTGTGATACGTGATTATTACACAAATATTAAAATAATGCAATCGTTGATCGCAAATCGTAGAGTCACGACACCTATTCTAAAAGGGATTGTTACCAAACTTGCGACGTGACATATGGTTTTAGCATTAAAGTTTCATGTTGGAAGTTACGGTAAAACATTGAGTAGTTATGAGTAAGTCCTTTAAAGATTTCATCCGTGATAGCTAAGTACAATATAACATATCATGCATCTAATGTGCTTAACTGCGTTTGGTCTGTAATTTGTATTATCTCTTCCCAAGTTTTTCGACTGTTACGCTCATCTTTCTCATTTTTTAGAGCTGACTGAGAATCACACAATCACGCAAGATGTCTAAGAAATCTCGAAATGCAAAGGCCCCCATTATAGTGGAAGAAGCACCAGCAAAATTGATGGTAATTGCAGATACTACCTGTCTAGGCCTTGGTAAAATCTCGTGGGAAGGCATATATGTTTTACTCGAAGCAGAAAATCCAATGGAGATAGAAGAAGAAGCAACATCTGATGGAACTGATCGAACAAAAAGCATGCTCAATGATTTGGCCAGCTCCTTCCTCCATAAAATAGCAGCTCGAGCCAAAGTTTTACCATATAATGATCTAGTGAGATGGGTAATCGAAAGTATTAATATAACAGAGAGAGCTTTCTTCATCGCCGATGGGAGGATGTTCGGGACATTCAAGCCTGTAGATGTCAAGAAGATGTATCATTTGCTGGATCCCCAATGGCACTACAACAAGGCATTTCTGGAAGCTTCCGCTAAGAAGAATGACATAGAGTCAAACCCTATCAAACAGTGGAGACATTTTCCAAATAAGCATAAACAAGAATCCTCTGGTATGTACTCTGTGGACTCCTTAGCATCTTCGTATTGTTATGTTGCTGCAATGGTATGTAGGTTCTTTGGAAGCCTCGATTCTACTAGGTTTTCTATAGAAATGGTTCCATTAATAGATGCAGCAATCAACTCCTTCATTATGGATTGGGCAACCATTCTATCGGATAAAATGGGCATTCAAATATTAGATTATAGAAGGAACAGATTTGTCATCACCTGAGTCGTGCCCCCATTTTATATGAGCACCTACATAATGGACACAATCTGTTTTAATTCCGACTTTCCAATTCTAGGTTGGAAATGGACTGTTCAGGATCCAACCCCCATTCATATTTATCATAAGTATTTATGGAAGTCTGACTACAAGAATCATATATACAGAATTTTCCATGGTTTTCTTTTACCTGTTGATCAAGCCATCTTTAACAAACCTTCCCCTCAGGTGTCTGACAAGGCTAGCATTAATTTAACTTCAAACGACAGTTGGTTCGAGGAGGAAAAATTCACCTATATTAGGGTTTTTGGCAGTATTACAAACCCTCATGTCCTTCCACTCTATATTCCAAATAAGCTATTAGCTAGGGAAATAGCATACCAGTGTTGAGCACTGGAAAAGGTATGTATTTACCATTTATTTCTTTATCTTTTCCTTTGAATCATAACTTCTTTACACTCTAAGATGACAATATGATTAAAGAATTATGGTAGAATTAAGGAGATTTGTGATTGTTGCAAAGTGACTAATTATTGTTTTTTTCTATACAGAAAGTGAAGAAAATGGAAAATCACTATTCAAGAGGAAAAGAAAAAGCAGAAACAACTACTTTCCCTTTAACAAGAAGCCGTATCCAGACGAGGAGATCAAGATCAGAGTGCATAACCCAGGAAAAGGAAGAGGAAACGCAACATCAGTACAAGAGGACAAAACAATGAACTGGAGATCACAGATATGAGGAATCCCTCAGGATCTTTTGATCTTGAGGGATCGCTGCTTCAACGCTTATCTATATTCTTGATACTTCCACCTAGCCATTATAAAAAGGGACAACATTGGTAGCCCAGGGGGCGGATTTTATTGTTAGTTTGTAGAACTTATTGTTGTAATCTTGACTTTGATCATCGACTCTCTTTAAAGTGAAATAGCTGTAACTCTGCCATTTATGATTAATATATAACTCAATTGTTGTTCCATTATCTGATCCTGGAGTAACCGCAGCAGTGCTTCCTTGGTAGCTAAGGGCCCGACCCTAGTGGATTCACTTGCTTCTTGTATCATTATTTTACGATTACAGTCGTGAGTGGTTTGATTTCCTTTGCATTTCTTTAATTCACTTTAAGCAATATTTTGTTCCTAAACATTTCATTGAATTGCTCTGTTATATCAAAATTGTAATTGAATAGCAAAATTATCATTTACAACCGAAAATATTATGTTGTGCCTTCTGAAACGATATTGCATTATCTAATTTGGATTCTGCTGTTTATTTACAGCTACTGTTGTTGTTCATTTACAGTTGATATGGTTGTTCATTTACAAATTGGTATCATTGTTCATTTACAATTGCGATTGCGGTTCATTTAACTACGGTTCACTTACAATTGCGATTGTTGTTCATTTAATTGTTGTTCAATTATAATTGCAATTGTCATTCCTTTATACTTGTGGTTAATGTCTTGTATGCTAGAATAAGATTATTGATTCTATAGTCGCTATGTGTTTACACTTAATTAAGTTTGTTGTTCAATTTCTGTAGATTTACTTAGATTTGTTGTTCCTTTCTTAGATTGTTGTTCAATTCCTTTATTAGTTAAAGATTGTTGTTCAATTCCTTTCAGTTATAATTGCTGCTTAATTCATTTCTGTAGATCAAGCTTTGTTGTTTGAATTTTTCAATAGATTAGTTTTTGTTCTTTTTTCGCTAATTGAATTGTTATTTCCAGTGTTTACGTGAGTGTGGATAGAAAGATCTACAACTGTAACGAACATTGACTACTATTGTTTAAATTCTCAGATTGAAGGTCTTGTCTGTGATTGATTTCCATTTACATCAGTTTATAGGGGGAAGAGTTATCATTACTACATCCTTGACTGATGGTTGTTGTAGTTTCTTAAGTGAATGACTTAGTTACAAAGCATTTAAGTTTCTTTCTATTACAATTAGATTTTGTTTCCAGCATTCATCTACTTTTACTTTTGTAAGCACTATACTGCAAACATTACTCTTGAACAAGTGACCACCTTAGACTGTGTACACTGTTGAGATAAAAAATTGTACCTGGATTGATAATTAATGTAGGGTAAATAGGGGTTAAAAGACACATTTTTATTGCTCAACATTTTGGCGCCGTTGCCGGGGAGAGTGTAGCCATTTGTTTCTTTTGAAAAGAGAGTAGTGTAAGTACCTGCTAGGAGAGAGTTGTGTTTTAAAAACGAAAGGTAAGAACCTGCGTATGGAGCATGTAACAACCCTGCTCCCCCGCCCGCTTTCCTGTAGATTTGTTGATTATTTTGGGTAGAAATAAGTATTTGATTTGTGTGCATGACTAAGCAGAAAAAGCCTGAAAAGAATCCAAAACCACTACCCAAACCTGATAAAGCTAAGGGACTGGTGACCCTTGGCCGATCAACCTTTATAGACAATATCCTTAAAAAAGCAGAATCTCAGCCATCAGTAGGCCCCAAAAAAGTTGCTTCTAGACAACCTACTAGTTCCCTTCGGGCCATAGAATCACCATCTGTAGCCTTTGTTGAGGTGCATAGCCAAACAACGGAGTAAGATTTTCAAGAAATTGAGAATTCTAGCCCAAAATCGTTACAAGAAGGGAACCTTAGTAAACTCCGCGAAGGATGAGGAGAAACAGGGGAGACTGAAAAACCAAGATCTCCTCTTGGAATAGTTAAACCACTGAGCAACCCAGATAAGGGAAGTGTTGTCAAAATCATCCAGAACAAAAATGAAGAACCTAAAGAGTTAAGATCCACCCAAACATTAGTTCAGCAAGGAACTCTCATCATCCTAGACAAAGGAAGTGTTGTTAAGGCCATTCCTGCTCCTTCTAACCAACCTAGGAATACACCCCTAGAAATCCCAGAATGATATTAGCACATATTTGACTAAATGGCCCAGAACCAGCAAACACCCCAAACCTCCACACTGCAATATCCCATTGTAGATACTACAGTTAGTGCACCTATGAAGGCCATTCCTCTTCAACATATTCCTATATTCCTACAGTTATGCACATGAGATTGAACTTTATTTATGGCTACAACGGGAGAAAAATGATGCCCTAGGTGACTTATGGAGGCTAGTCCTAGAAAGGGAAGGAGAGTTGAGAGAAATATCCTTTAAAAGTGATCACCTATGGAAGGATTAGTGCCTTGTCCTTTGGGAGAGATGGATTCAAAGAGAATTTCGTGTTTGGAAAAGATTTACCCAATCGAGGAGGCCTTCAACCAACTTCATATGGCATTAGGGAATGAGAGCAACTACTTAAGATATTTATACTTCGATATGCAATAATTGATGACTTATCAAGATAAAAGTACATACTGTTTCGAGTGAGACTTTAGAGTAAAAAAAAATCGAAAAAAGTTGACCCCCCAAAGGGAAGGGACACCCCATCCCCAAAAAGGATGGGCTGGGTTCTAGGTCGCCCCCTTAGGCCCACCCATGACTTTCACCTAAAACGAGTGGTACCACCGTAATGAGGAAAAGTGGTCGGACTCCCTAACCAGGGACACCCCATCCCCAAAAGGGATGGGCTGGTTTCCAAGTTGCCCCCTCAGGTCCACCAGTTATTATAACTGAACCAGTGGTACCATTAGAATGAGGCAAGGTAGCCTGTCTCCCTAACCTCAACCTCAACCTCAACTCCATTAACCCGCCCCCTCTTGGGGCCACCTGTCAAGAGTGGTCCTCTCCATAGAGAGGCAAGGCGGTCCCCTCAAGGTGCCCCTAAATGACACCAATCAGTCATGGTTCCAACAAGTCATGGTGTTCCTGGTTTTGCACGCCATCTCAGGAATGAAATTGCTTATACTCGTATGTGGCTCACTCAATGCAGCTGCAATATTGACCGTGAAGTAATAATGAGCGCTTAAGTCATTAGGGTGCAAATAATAGTTCAGTTACATTACTCTTGTTCCAGTAGAACTGTTAGCATGCCCAACAGGGCTTTGTACCTATAACAAATGGTTGTTTAGTCCATGCATCCTCTCTTTTTGTTGTGACTATTCATTGTGAAGGTTTTTCACACTTTAGGACTTTTCCCTTGCCCCATATTAGGAGACCCCCTCCATCAGTGAGCTTGTCACCTTTTCTCCTCTCAGGACTTTTCCCATTGCACCTTTTCGAGAATTTGTTAACTCTTTTGAAAGGGGCCCCATCAAGGCTCAAGGCTCAAGGATTGGGGGCCCCATCAAGGATCAAGGTTCATGGCTCAAGGAGGGGCCCCATCAAGGTTTCAACCTGTCGAGCAAGACCACTAAAATGAATAAAGAACTTGCCCGACTTGTTGAAGCCTTGATGGGGCCCCTACTTGAGCCTTGAGCCTTGATCCTTGACAGGGCCCCCAAGCCTTGAGCCTTGATGGGGCCCCCTTCAAAAGAGTTAACAAATTCTCGAAAAGGTGCAATGGGAAAAGTCCTGAGAGGAGAAAAGATGACAAGCTCACTGATGGAGGGGGTCTCCTAATATGGGGCAAGGGAAAAGTCCTGAAGGGTGAAAAACGTTCACAATGAACAGTCACAGCAAAAAGAGAGGATGCATGGACTAAATAGCCATTTTCTATAGGTACAAAGCCCTGGTGGGCATGCTAACAGTTCCCCTTGAACAAGAGTAATGTAACTGAACTATACTCATTGCTAACAGCCATATTGGGAGGCTAGCACAATTCCACCTTGACTGAGTCACCATAGTGATTCGAGGGCAAGGCATAGGGGCGTTGAGGTCCTTTTTAAAGGTGTGGCATACTATTATTTGCACCCTAATGACTTAAGCACTCATTATTACTTCACGCTCAATATTGTTGCTACATTGGGTGAGCCACATACAAGTATAACCAATTTCATTCCTAAGATGGCATGAAAACCCAGGAACACCATCACTTGTGGGAACCATGATTGATTGGTGTCATTTAGGGCACCTTGAGGGGACCGCCTTGCCTCTCTATGGAGAGGACCACTCTTGAAAGGTGGCCCCAAGAGGGGGCGAGTTAACAGAGTTGAGGTTGAGGTTGAGGTTAGGGAGTCGGGGCCGCCTTGCCTCATTCTGATGGTACCACTTGTTCAAGTATAATAATTGGTGGACTTTAGGGGGCAACCTAGAACCCAGCCCATCCCTTTGGGGATGGGGTGTCCCTGGTTAGGGAGTCGGGTCGCCTTGCCTCATTACGATGGCACCACTCGTTTCAGGTGAAAGTCATAGGTGGGCCTGAGGGGGCGACCTAGAACCCAACCCATCCCTTTTGGGGATGGGGTGTCCCTTCCCTTTGGGGGGTCAACTTTTTTTTATTTTTATTTTTTACTCTAAAGTCTCATTCAAGTGAGACTTTAGAGTGTACAAAAAGAAATTTGTACGCCCCTACCCCCCCCCCCAATCCCCAAAAGGGATGGGATGGGATGGGAAAAAAAAGAGGGAGATGTATTCAACAATAATAATCTCTAATAACATTCATCCATTCATACATGGCCCATGCAATGATGCAACGCTACAAAAAATCAAAATTTCCACAATTTCGCATAGAAAAGAAGTAAATTTCAAACTTATATAGCGAAAATCCCAACAACATTTCATGTGTCAAAGTAATTGACAAGAATAAGCATAAAAAACACTACTTACATGTACAAAGGAGTATATCCAATCATCAAATTATTCCAATAATGAAGCTATAAGACAAGAGAAATAGATCCAAACATCAAAATTCATCCATGCAATCCAAACTCGTCCTCCAAAAGGGAATGGAAAATTATCAAGTGGCTACTAAATCCCAATCCAAGTTGTGATGAGAAAGTTAATCACCTCTCATTTATTTATACAATCTATAATGAGTTCAATTTACATAATTTGGCCTAATTGAACCCCAAATAAGAAACTAATGTGCAATAATAACATCCCCTAGTTACAAGCCCACCAAGGTAGCTCAATAACATAAGAATAAGCCCCTCAAGAGGTAGAATGGTCAATAAAATGAGTCATTGGGCCTTTGAGGAGGACTAATGAAGTCCATAGTGTGCCATGATGTGAGAATGGACCTCAAATATAGTGGACAAGGGGTTGGCCCCTTGTTTTCGAAGAAAATCCCTACGGAGCTCCCAAGTGGGTGTGGGGGCACAAGGACATCCTCATGGGTCTTCAAGCGGATCGAAAATTCCTAGAATGCATCCATAAGGGAAAGGATGATGACGTAAGCCATCCCTTAAATGCCTCTTGTAGTGAGACACGTCCTCATCTGGACCCTAGAACATCTGGCAAGTCTATGGTGCAAGTGTGGAGTCGATTAGGAATGGTGAACCAGGTGCATCATCCTCATCCAAAAAGTGGAACACAATAAATCAATTGTGTTTTGGGGGTCCATGAAGTACTCTCTGCTACGGTGAAGGCCCATGGCTCTCAAAGCTCACCCTACAAGTGCCAATATGGCCCTCTAGAGGATTGAGATCCCATATAGGGAGACCAAGCCCCAAATGGAGACCCACCTGTAATCCTGCATAAGATCCAATGTGTCCCCTTGCCCTCCAATATAACAAATAATTAGAATAAAAGAGCTTACAAGTCATTTGGTAAATTAATTGTTCTTAATTTACTGCATTAATAGTCAACTAGGATTCTTTCTGTGAATTAATTGATTCTAAAAATGAAACTAATTCTAAGTATGGGCAAATGTTTTTAACACAATTTGGAGAATAATTTCACACATGTTCTTTCAATCCAAAGTTATATTAAATCCTAATTAACTGAATTGAAATTCACTACGTTGTATAACTTGAAAATCTATCTAAATTGCAGAATTCAAACTTTTCTTCTAATTGTATGAAAAGAAAATGCTTGGAAACCAAATTCCAAGAAAGAAACAATCTAGTTCTATTTTGTAGAATTAAAAACATTCTACACTAAGTTTTAGAAAGAAACTTTTATACTAAATTGTAGTAAGAAAATTCTATACCAATTGCATGAAAGAGAAATAGCAATAAAAAGGATCTAATTCCTACTTGCATAAAATGAAATTAAAATTATTACAACTTGAGAATGATTACTTGTGTGTACATTTAGCCTCTAAAGAGAATTTCATCAACATTTAAGAAATCAAATTAAGCTATGAAGTAATCAAGTGCTAGAAAGAAGATGCATTCAATAACAATAATTGAAATCTTTTTAGTGTTTTTCTGTTTATGAGTATTCTACAATCAAAATGAGAATCATTAGAAATATAATTACAATGGAAACAACTTCTGAAATAAAATATAATACCAAAAATAAACAATGCAAAACAAAACCATAGCAAAACATCATAGCTCGACAGGGGGCCCTCCCTTGAGTGCAGGTCAGCTAGTAATCACAAGATCTTCATGCACGCATTGAGAAGAAAATAAATTAGATTAAGCTGGAATAGAGTATCATGGGTCTTTACAACAAAAAAATTATAAACTTAAGATTTGAAAATTTATGTCTGCAGTATCAACTTATAACCTTTATACAAATCTTATAAAATGATCTTAAGAGTTTTAAGACGACACAACATGAGCTATTTTGAAATCTATGAGATAGATTCAATTTGAAACTCAATCTCTTTATGACTTGCTACTGAAAGAGAAAGTCATAAGAGATTCATCTTGATCTAAAATCTAACAGTTAAATAGGCCTTCAATCTCGTTCGCTGGATGTTGTTCTATTCCTTCGTTGTTTTTACTTGATCACTACACGTCGTTTTCAGAGTTTGACTCTGAATTTGTTTTCTATATTTCTCAATCCTTGTAGCTTGCCAAGTTATGCTGATAAGTGTTTATCGATATGGTGGAAAATTGTCATCTCTAGGTAATCTTCATCCTTTTATTGAAGTGTTGCAACCTGTCTAACAATGAATATTTCTAGAAAAACCAATATTAGCTGCAGAATGTTTATGATTCTATCATTGTAAGAATATTTTCATTATAATTCATTAAGAAAAAAATTATTCTAATTATGGATGATGAATACCTTTTTAAGAGTTGAACTTGACCTTGAACATGTTGAGATTGCTATAAAATGGCGATAAGAAGGTGAAATAAGATGGCAAAAAGGATAGTAAAAAGAAACAATTCCATAATTCAACATTCCCCCAAACCAAAGGTTTTGCATGTCCTCATGCACCAAAAATTAAAATTTGTCTCTTCTTTTATCCTTTAGTGAATTATCTTTGAAGCCTATGCAAGCACATCCATACTAGTGCTTTCTTTCTTCTTTTTAATGTTGAAAGTGGTCCTTGGTTTCTTCATCAGAATTATATCTTGTAACCCTTTGATTTTGTTCTTGAGAAACTTGTTTTGAACCTTAATTTTCTTATTATTCTTATACTAATGACAAAGGTGTAGAAGTAGATTATCATTTTGGGTTCTAAGTATCTCATTCTAAATTTTCGCTGCTTCACTTTCATGAATTAAGTGTTTGTTCAAAACTTCCAGCTCATATATGTCTCGCTTTAGAATTTATTCAAGTCTATGTTCATGTTTTGCATTTTGTTTTGTTGTTGAAGTTTCACCCATTTCATATTGATTTTTTTTTTTTCCTTTTGTTGTGCCCTTTGGTTTAGGTATTCCACATAGTCATAAATATATTTTTGGACTAGATCAATTTCTAGAGTTTGCCTTATTGGACTAACTGTGTGAGGTGGTGTATTATACCTTTCTTCTTAAAGATCAATCATTTCTAGTGTATGTGTATTTGACATTTTTGAAATTATTTTTCTTCTCATCAATTTTACTTCTGAGCTTCTAGAGTCTCACCATTTTGTTTTATTATCCTTTGTTTTCTTCTTTTCCTCGAGTAATGTTTGGCTCAAGCTAGGTTTATTTCTTATAAGGTCCTATTTGCCATTTTTCTATTTAAATTTCTCAAGATACTGGGATAGTGAGGTATCATCATCAAATGGATCTTCTGATGTTTAAGTTACATTCTTCTCTCAAATTTCTTCTTCAATTCTCTCTTTTCCAGGGTCAAGGTTTGACTTTCTTCGACTTCTTTTAACCCTACTGGTTGTTTCTTCCTCTGGAGCTTCTAAAAAATGGTTTCTCACTAATAAATTTTTCTAGCTATCTCCTCCAGTCTCCAAAGGTGCTTCTACAAGAATTTTGATGATTCCATGATGGCAAAGAGAGTTATAAATGGACTTAGATTATCTCTATATGCTAAATTCCATTTTCTTTAAACTTTGACTCAGGAAGTACAACAAACTAGTCTCATTTCCATAAAAAAAATGCATCATAAGCCTAACATGGTAGAAAAGCATTGTCCCAAATCTTCTTTCACATGTTACGAATTTTTGAATAACTAGCAAGAGATTTCTCCATTTTCCTTTTAATGCAGTAACTAGAATACCCTTTTTGAAAATGGATAAATCCATACCTGGTTCTCCAAGGAAATGGACCTAGTCATTCTCTTTAATTCTCCTATCCTTAAACTAGATTTCCTCGTTTCTTGGTAGTTATGTTGCTTATGCTACAATAGATTATGTTAGGATGAGCTTAATATCTCCTATCTCTGCTTCTACTCCATTAAATGCTTGAGGAAAGACTTTGGTACTCAAACACTTGGAGTCATCCCACTTGTTGCAACTGGTCTTTAACCCTTGGATATGCCTGGAGAAAATTTACTCCATTTGGTTCAGAATGAACAAGTGTTCCCATGGTGAGGAGAAGTCTCGGCCTTCTCGACTGGGATAATGGAAGCTTTGAAAGAGGGAATGAATGAAATTTGAATTGGAAATGAATGGAATTAATATGAAACAGGGTTAAATGATGGCAAGGTAAGGTGTTGATGGAAGAGGTTGTGTTGCATCTAGATTGTACTTTCGCAATTTCCCAGATCCGATTTCAAAGAACCAATGTCATGTTTTTAATTCCAATTAGACTTTATGTGACTAGCGATGTAATGATGAGGAGGTATGGTAAATGGTTATGAATATGATAAGAAATGTATAAGGTCCTCAACTTGTTAATACCATCACCCTTAAATTAAAACCTAAGATCCTATATGAAATATAATTTTAACATTCTTACCTACCTTTATTTTTGTGTTCCCATGATATTATTTTGTTGTAGAATTTGAATTTGGTTGCAGAATTGAAGATCAGATGCAAAATGATAGGAATTGTGTTTTTTGCTTATCATTTCTTGAATTTTCTTTATCTGATTAGGAGAAGACTTCTTTATTCCTGTTGATTTTTATGGTCAGTGGAAATACTTATCCTTATGAATATGGCTTGGTACCTAAAAAGAAAAAGAATGACAAAAAGAAATAGGGACAAGAAAGAGGGTGTATTGAAAATCTAAACTGCCAAGAGATCTTGGTTTTTAGTTAAGATTTTCTGTATAAACATGCCAACATAGTTGGTTTTCATGTATAAACTTTTATTATTTATTTATTATTATTTTTTTTTATTTTTTTTAAATTACAATGAAGTTGTAGAGTGAGGAGAAGAATCCCCTTCCTTGACCAACTTGATTCATAATTCTCTTGAAAACATTTGACAAACTCTTCCTTTGTTAGTGGTTTATGATACAACATTAATCTATAAGCATTAACAAGGAAAGTGATTTGTTCATCATCAATAGTTTTGATTTTGACTGCTCCATTATAAAAAATAGTATCAATCTCATAAGGACCTAGCTAATGAATTTGAAATTTTCCTTGAAAATATTTGAACTTGGAATAAAAAAGAATAGTTCAATCACCTTTCTTGAATTTTTTAGCTTTGATGAATTTTTCATGCCACTTAGATCTTTGTTACTGAACTATGCTAGTTCTTTGAATAGCATCTTGTCGAATCTCATCTAGCTCATTCAATTGGGCTAATCTTTGTTTCTGATCTTCTAATAGATAAAGGCCCAATTTATCTATTGTTCTCAAGGTTTCCACTTGGAATTAAATTGGAAGCAAAACTTTCTTTCCATAGACAAGGTCATAAGGAATATGTCTAGTTGTATTCCTCCATGTAGTTCGGTATGCCTGTAATGCTTTTGGAAGCTTTTCTGCCCAATCATTTCTATCAAAATGCATAGTTTGGTAAGAATTGCTTCAAAAAATTTGTTGGTAGATGCCACTTGTCCATTGCCTTGTGGATGATATGGAGTAGACTTTTGATGCTTGCTTTTATACTACTCCGTGATCTTTTGCACCAACTTGGAAGTTAATTGGGTAACTTGATCTGTTATAATTTCTCTTAGAACACCGAAACGAGTAAATATATCCTCAAAAATAAATGTAACTACAACATTTTCAGTTGCAAATAAAAGAGGTTTAGCTTCTATCCATTTTGTAACATAATCTGTGGAAACAAGTATGCACCTTTTCTATTTAGATGGAGGATTTATTGGTCCAAAAAAATCTAGAGCCCACTTTTCAAAGGGTTCTACAAGTACCTTTGGTTGCAGGGGAATTTCATATGATGGAATCGGCTTCCCCATTGTTTGAAAACTATCACATATTTTGACATATCCTTTGGCATCCTTGAAAATGGATGGCCAATAATATCCAAAAAGAAGGATTATGTAAGCAGTTCTTTTACTAAAAAAATGTCCTCCACGCGGCTCATCACGGCAAGCTAGCTCATAACAACCCTAGTGAAAATTCCATGTAATAAAAGTAAATAAAGGCAAAATAATAACCATAGATGATGGGCCACTTATTAAAAGCTGAATGTTGGTAAAAATCCTAGTTATGAGGATCACTTGTGATTGTTTATGGCTAAGGAAATTAGGAGAAAAGGGAGGTGAAAGGTGATGAGGAAAATGAAGGAAAATAATGGAAATTGAAGAAAATAGAGGCCTGTTTTGAGTGCCTTTCTGAAGTCCAAATACATATCTGAAGCCTATTATGGAAATATTGGAGCATTTATATGTCTTTAGAGTAATTTTTCATCAAAATTACCCATTTTTGGCTGAGATATGGCCATTCTCCCAAGGTGTCTCTAGGTGCACAATGAAGGCCTCCTATGCACAGCGTGTTGTTTTCCAACCCGCTTTTGGAGGCCTTAAAGTACTCCAAATTGCAAACTTGATATCTTGTTGGAAATATCTTGAAGTATTCTACAATATAGATGCCTCAAGAATGTAATTTGGACACTCCCGCATGGAGAAAAAATGATTTTCCCAAGGTCACTCCAAAAATGCAAGGTGTCTCTGACAAAAGTGCAAAGCCAACTTGCATATCACTTTTGACTGCCTTCCTGGAAGATTTTTTGGCTGAAAGTGGTATTTTTGGAAATATTATCATGTATTCTACACAATAGATTCCTTAAGCACTGCCAAACCCTGCTCCAAATCCCTAAAAAATTGTCTTGAAGTCAAGTTGTCCATAAGTGCAGCAACTCTCCCGTAGCAAGTGTAGTTTGGGCATTTATCTCACGTAATAACACTTGTACATAAAATGAGGGAGGTTTTTGTTCCTTTTCCTATAATTCACAAAAACCTCTTTCACTTTTGTAAAATTCTTCTCGATTTGGTCAGAAACATATTTTGAAGAAAAAAGGTCCCTATGTGCAGCAAATGGCCTCAAAGAAAAAAGGGACTATTTTGCAAATGGAGGGAGATGAAGGGGTTTAAGGGTGTCTAAATTCTTGGGAAAAATTTATGGGGTAGGGATAGATGTTAGGGAGTGTAGGGAGGTGGAATTTCTTGAAAATAGTGAGGGAAAGGTGTGAAAAAAGTCCAAAACACAGTGTTAGCGTATAAATTTTTAGAAACACAACATTGAACTAGGGTTTAGGGAAAATGAGGGGAAATGAAGGGAATGGCTATGGGAAATGGTTGGTAGGGGTATATAAGGTATGTTTGGGGGTTATGGAACATAAAATATAGGATTTTTCTCACTTTAATGAAGCAAAATTATTTGGAGACCAAAAGCATAGTGATACCCTAAGAGAGGGATTTTCACTGAGTTCTTCAAAATGAAGGATGCATAAGAGGTGCTAGATGTTTACTTACTTGCCAAGGAGATGCTTAAAATAGTGAATGCTAAAATAAAACCCTTTTAATACTTTGGATGGTCCTTTGTAGCTTGAAAGTTTATTTTTGCTTTGGATGTGGCATGACATCATATGTCCCTTTGAGAAATGATGAGACGAGGTTGTGTACTGCATCATTGTCTTATTTAAAATAAAAAATCTACCTTTACTTTTATTTTGCTTTCCCTAAGCTACTAACTACCTTTACCCACTGACTCACATGATGGACATGTTTTTTATTTTGACATATGGTATCATGATGACGCATGGAGTGAAACCCTAGACCATGACCTAAAATGAGGAATTTAACTATTTCATGACCCAAGACACTTGAATGAAGATATGATACCTCGAAGAAGACAATGACCATGATGAGGGATGGAAGTGACTGGCATATGAATTTCTTGAGAGAGTGGGAATAGCCCTAAACGCACTAGCCAGTGACCAAATTTTTATTGAAAAGCTATTTGAAACCATAAAAATTTGACCTAAGACCCTAATAAAAAACTTTGTAACAGCACATTTGATCATGGGTGACTAACATAACTGACAAGCACTAATAGTAAGCATGAAAATGACACTTGAAAAGATGAAAGTGTGCAAGAGAAACTCACCAAAAAAATAAGTATGATCACAAACAAAGTGAGCAACTATCAATGACATGCACACTGACTGCTAACATGGGTTGAACATTACACAGGAACTGTCTTAGTGGACTAGGCCACACCTATTCAAGCTTGTGTGAAGGAATTCTTTCATGAATGCATTACAGACTAATCATGTGTGAGCAGGTGACTTCAACACTTGCGATCTAAAAGAAATCTTGAATACTTAACAAAGCATTGACTGACCAAGAAGTTACTATGGAATGACCAATCACAAGATCCACAGTGGGCTCCAAAATTCAAGTATTGGCAAAATTTTCGAGGGTGTTTTTTGCAATGACAACACACTCTCAAATTTTTCCTACGATATTCAAATGTTTCTTTGGGTAGAGTTTTGATAAAATATGTCATCAATATGTTATTTAGTGCCAATATATTCCATCTTGACATTATGCTCAATGACTTGTTCTCTTAGGAAATGATACT
This sequence comes from Pinus taeda, assembly GCA_000404065.3. Taxonomy (NCBI): domain Eukaryota; kingdom Viridiplantae; phylum Streptophyta; class Pinopsida; order Pinales; family Pinaceae; genus Pinus; species Pinus taeda. Next base: position 33,786 of record APFE031378915.1, read on the forward strand.
TGAAAGGCATATCCTTTGTTTTTAATACATGACATGGTTTTTGGAGGTATTGACTACACTAGTGTTGTCACGTAAAATAAAAATGGGTTGATAATATTCCATGATATCTAATATTCCAAAAAAGAAAAAGATGATATCTCATATTCCACTTTGTTGTCCTACAAATTTTGTTTTATCCAAATTACTTGGGTAAAAATGTTTGTTTTTTCTATGCATTCGACTTTAGTTGTAGAAAGAGAAATTGATGATTGTTTCCTACTTAACCAAGATACAAGGAAATCTCCTAAGGAAAATTCACTCCCACTAGTGCTTTTCATGTCATTATTGCGACCTTCCAAATCAACATCTGTGTATGTTGTTGATGAGAAATATTTACTCTTGGGATACCAAATTCCAAAATAGGGTGTGCCTTTTAAGTATTGAAATATAATTTTTACCGCTTTCCTATGTGATTCCTTTGGTGCTAATTGAAATATTGCAACCATTCCAACTACTTGCATAATTTCTAGTCTCAAAGTTGTCAAGTTGTTGACGGTACTGGACCCGCCAACATGTCAAGGGATCTCCCTGGTAAGAAGTCCCAACTAGACCTCAGACCATTTGGTGTAGGAGTCCCAGTAGTGGGTCGTACGGTATCGCCTTGACCACTATTGCGCGCAGAGGTAAGTAGGATGTCCTTGTTGGTAGCAAGGGTGTGTCATGCGCAGAAAGCCAAGGAAAGTGCATGAAGGGTTCTAACACCCAAAAAGTGGGATGAGTGCACCCCTTGGAAACCTGTGGGAACACGCGACTTGAAAGGGAACAAATGAGCAAAGATACATCACAAGTTGGAAGGCAGGTCAACCAACAATGCAAAGTGATGGTTAAATCGGTCTCTCATTCTATTTGGAAGGAAAGAAGAGAAAGGTTACCATTCGTGTATATTGGTTCTATCAGTCTCGTGAGACCTAACAGAGTAATGTCGAGTAATGTCGCAAGGGGAAAAGTGTACTTTTCAGCATCGTGCAAAGCTATGGGGGATGTAGAAAGAGTCCATACATGCATGCGTAAGTGAACAGCTACATATATCATTAGAGTAGCGAAGATAGTTGAAATATAATAACAACATATGCATGAAACGTGTTAGCTATGTTATATTAAGAAAGTGAAAGTTCCAATTACATACAACCATGTCCAACTACTAGTCCTATAAACGTAACATTACAATCATTGTCGCCTGCTCCTCCAAAGAGATATATTATCTCTACATTGTGGAGAATCAAAGGCTCATTAAAATACACTCCAAGCTTTCTCTAAGATACTATGATAGGAATATTGGCTCCCAAAAGTATGTACAATGAGTTATGAGGTTCTATAAATAGCAAAGGGCGGGGTGACCCTTGACATTCCCCTTTGTGACTCCTCACCTACCCTTATGACTCTTCAACTACTACATGACTGTGACATTCGACCATCGGCACTTGGTCTTTCACTTTTACAAGATGTTATGTTATAATTTGCACATGTACCCATGTGACACAAAATAGGCTTGAGAAAGCCAAGAAAGACATCACTAAGACTCAGACAGTTGTGGGAAGACCAACTCTTCGACATCCTCACGATGATCGATGGTGGCGAACCGATGCCAAGCTGGGTAATCCATGATGGTGTTCGTGTACTCTGTGGTGACATCTTTCTGGAAACGAACTCTTGCCTCTGTTGCATCCGAGTACACTGATTTGGCTCCTCTTTCCAACTCGTCTACTAACATGCGCATCATAGTCTTGAGTGTGGCTGGACCAACAACATATGAATGCAGAGTGTCTGTGTTGATCTCTAATTATGTGTTGGCAGTTATGCGCATCAACTCGCCAAAGTCCATGTCCAGCTCCAGTCAAACTTGATTCTTTGTCTTCGCCTCGGTGAGTGTGCTGATGGATGGGATCAAATGCATGCTCATAGTGACATCCATGATCCTGAACACCTATGCGTGTGAAGCATGCAAATTGGTGATGAGTTGTGGGAGTTCCTCATAGTTCTGAATCTGACTCTGGATGTGTGCCTTCAACTCTACCACCTTTGGCTTCATCATATTGGGCAAGTGTAATGAGGATCCTTTGTACCTCATTGTCCATGTATGCATGTGGTTGACAATAGTGTGTAAGTCTCACAAGATACGTGCTCTCCTAGCACAGCATTGCTGCCAACCGTTGAGATGGACAAATTTCTTATGCATGGTGCCGATCTGGAATACAACGTCCACATGAATGTCTTAAGAGACGATACTTCATTCAATATCACTCTCCTTAACTCTTCTCTAGTGGATGCTGTAACCCGTTCTCCTCCCTGCTTGGCCGCTTGTAGCTCTTTAGCCATCCACTCAATCTCTGCTATCAAGAATTAAACACTCGCGCTGGTGGCTTCATCATATGCTCTGTTAGCATTGGCCAATGCTGCTGGATGTTTGTGCACATCGGATACGATCACTCATTCTTCAAACTACGCAGGAGATACATGGACATCCAGAGTAGTCACTTTGCATGACTACACAACTATGTGTTGTGACTCCTCGAAATATATCTTATGCATCTCCGCCTTTAGATTGTCTTCAAGGTTCCTTGTGTCTCCTTGATCGCTTGGGACTCTACTTCTGGATCTGGTTAAGCCTGTGGGGTGACCTCTTGGTCATGAGGCATGAGATCTGTATCTTGATCTAAATCTGGTTGCACCAAATCTATGTCCATCTGTTCTAGCATCTTTTCAATCTCTTGAGCTAAGTCTTGCTCTTGCGACTTCTCACCCTATCTGCTTTGTGCCAGTTGCTCAGATGAGTCTATTACCAGTATGGGTGCAGTTTCATCAATCTTTGCATGTTGCACCTCCCATTGTGTCTTTCCCTGTTGCGCTTCCTTCTCCCTTTTGCGCAACTCCTTTTCTTCTCGGAGTTGTTGCGTCAACTCTTGCAACTCCATTTCTGTTTCCTCCATCCTATGTTTATCTCTTTGCCTTTGCGCATTCCTCTTGTCACATTGTCAACTCTTAGCCTCAATCTCCAAAGCTGCTTTCAACACAAGTGGATCTACTTTGAACTTGCAGCTTTGCTCTGCCTCTACGTTGTCAACAACCTTTCCCTTGTCTTTTTCACTTGCAGGTACGTTACCCTCTATTGTTGATGATGATGCTCCTCTCTAAGATGTTGCTTCACTCTGTTTTGCTAACCATTCCACAACTATGCTGACCGGTTCATTGAGCCTGGAGAAGTTGTGACAATATCTCCATGGGTCTTCCTCAGGCCAATGACATGCCCCGTGGATCTAAGGAAACTACATTCTCGCACATTGTTCTTTCACCAAGTAATGTGGTATTAGAGCCAAGTTTATCGGAGCTGTGAACAGTGTACGGAGAAGAGAATTCGAAGTTTGGAGTTTGGGGTTGCAGGTGCAAATTGAATTCTTATCATATTTCAAGGTTGGCCAATGGCATTCTATGGCTTGAGACTCGAGTATGCCTTGGAAGGTAGCTCGAATTACATAGCATGGAAAGATCGCATGGAGACTGTATTAGAAGACAATGGCTTGAAGGATTTCATTGATCAAGAAATCCCAAAGCCAGGTTCAACTAATGCACAAGAGTTGGCTGAGTAGAAGAAGTGTCTGGTGAGGGTGTAGTGACCAATCTAGGGTGCTAGATTAGACTAAATTTAATGTCAACCAAGGTAGGTAAACTTAGAGGCACGTGTCTAAAGTCTATAGACCTAAAAGGATCTCATCTACCTAACTAAGTGTCGGTTGTGACAGGCTACAACACTCCTTTACAAGAGATTGAAATATGTTTCCTTTCACACTTTAAACACTCAGATCATCTAATTTAATTAATTGTTCTAAAAAGACAGCGTGTTACTAGTCTGAGTTCTCAATCCTCTTATAAGGATATCATTCACAAAAACTCTTTCCAGCTAACACACTAAACATTCATGAAAACCAAAAACTCTTTTAAGCATACTAAAACTCAAATGCATGAAAACAGAGTCCACATAGATACTTCGAAATTCAATGCTCAATTAAATATTTTACAAGATCTTGTTCAATAATTTAGCAATTGAAGTTTCAAGCTATCACCATGAATCATACAATAACACTCGCAAGAACTTCTAATTAGATTAATTAATTCACAAGCAAAGAAATGGCATCAAACGCTATTCAGATCTGAGGTCTAAATGCTATGAAAATGAAATGAAAGTATACCAGTCCCCACGTAGGGCTCGTCCACGTGTTGATGGCACACTTAGAAAACTTCAGATGATGAAACCATTAACACATAAAACACTGGAATGATGAAACGCTGCCTGTGATTAAAGTCTGGAAATCAATTACATGCAAGAATAGAGTTCAGGAAAAATACAATACGCAATCTTTTAATCTGCTTTTGTGTCTATCTTTCTTCACTAGCATTCCTTCCCATTTATAATCGAATGTAAATACATTATCACGCAGATGTTTCTGCTTTTACGATCAAAAAGGCGATTTTTGTTTTTTTTCTAATCCTAACTGATTTCTAAAACAAAACGAAATCAGTTTAGGTAACTTTGGCTTTTTACTACTTTTATGACCAAAAAGGCTGGGTTTGACCAACATTGACCATGTATCCAGGAGCTCTAGATTCGATGCTGAATAGATCTTCCACCATGTATGTACATCCTAGATCACGTCCTTATCCTCTGTTTTGATTTTCCTGCCATGACACGTGTCACAACATAAACCAATTACAGGAAGTCATGACATCCTGTAATTTTGTTGAAAATTTCCAATTTTTAACATAAAAATCCATAAATTAAATTTAATGTAAAATAACAATTTATAATGCCTCATTAATCAATTTCAATGGACTATGAGGGGTTTATGGAAGAAAATGATAGGTAAATGATGGATTTTTAGAAGAAAAGAATGACAATAAAATAGTACCAACATCTCCCCCAAACTCAATGATTTAGCATGTCCTCATGCTAATCCTGATGTGCTCCCTTTATATTATGTTCCTGCTTGTGCCTCTGCCGCTTGTAGCAAGACATTTATACTCTTCTGAACTTGGAAATCATGTTTCAGATTCTTATATTTTTCTTTGAGAGTTTTTTTCTGAGTGTACCATTTTGTTTCCCATTTGCACGTTTTAGTTTGATCAGTCTTAAGTTCTTTGATTTGCTTCTTTAGTTTCTCGTTTTTCTGTTGAATCTTCTTGCTTTGAGCTCTTAACATTTCATTTTCCTTCTTTATGACCTTCTCTAACATGTTTGATTCCATAAATTCCTCTTTTAGCTCTTCAATCTGTTTCTCTAACCTTCTTTGTTTCTTGTTTGCAGATGTTGGCTCTTTCCTTTCTTCCTTATTACTCTCGATTTCCATTTCTGCTTCTTGTTCTGGCTGTGAATGAGCACTGCTTTCAATTTCCATTGGTGCATCATCTTGTGTTTGATTCCTTTGTATTCTCCTTGATCTTCTCGTATAAGTAGTGAAGATTTTATCTTTTTCAATTCTTTGGGCAGTTTCTTGCCTCATCCTTCTTGTCCTTACACTACTGCTAGGTGGAGGAACATTGCTTGTCTTATGCTCAGGGATTTCCTCATCAATATCAAGCATAAAATCTGTGTGTTCTTGTTGTTCCTGTTCATCTTCTCCAATTTTAATTTGATTGGCAATCAAAAATTCTTTCCATGTTTTTCCTCTCCTTTGCAACTCAAATTCAATTAGAATTTTGATTAACCCAAAATGATACAAACTCTTATCTTCATTACCCTTTTGTTTTTGAATGGTCTTTGACATTTTAGTCAAACTCTGTAAGAGAAAATAGGGCAGACTGATGGTGCATTGGCCTTTTAAGTGCAACATAAGTTTTATGTGATATAGGTATACTATACTATAACGTCCTTCACATGTAACAAATTTATGAATAATGTATACCATTGCATCCCATGGGTGCATTAGCCAGCTTCTAGGAACACCCTTTTTCCAGTTGACAAAGGAAACCCTTGACCTGGACATAAACTAGTCCATGATTTTTCCTTAAATTGTTTGGTTTTGAAATATTTGTCCCCTTCTGGACTGATTCCCAATGTTTGTGCTATGGTATCCTCTGAAATTCTAAAAGAGAAGTTTCCTATTAATTCTTTCTCTCCATTGAAGGAGAATGCAAACTATTTTGTAACTTCTTCATTGTTTCGATTGAATTTCTCTAGAAAATACAACCATTGTTTTTCCCTTAAAATCGTGACACAGTCTTCATGATATTGTGAACTATTAAATGTTTCGGGCTCTGATCTATTGGTCATTTTGTTCAAAAAAAAATCTCTGTTCTAACCCTTTTGTTTATGCTTAACAATTCAATCAGGGTTGTTTCAATGTGTTACCTCTTTTCCTGCATTCCACTGAGCTGACCTGATAACGCCCTCGATTCTCAAGGTTTCCTTCTTCAATTGCTTGAGCGAGCGACCTGGTTAACGTCCTCGGATTATGGGCGGAAGTAGAAACTCGTGGTAAGCCTGTTTGCTATGCTCTCCCTTTGTAGTGCCTGTTGTCTCGGCCCTCTTTGAAAACTCAGAGTTTGAACACTCACATGGTAACGCACTTTATGAACTGAGAGTTTTATAAAGTGAAAACATAACAGCCGATCTTCACCCAATTGCTATAATGATAATGCAGAGTTGAAGGCGCATTCATATCATAAAGATAGAGGAGCAGTATTGATTTGCATAGGTACAATCATGAGAACACCATATACATATAAAGAGTGTTGTAGTGATGATAACGAATATATGTTTCATGAGCAGACTTGGGTCAAAAGACTGTTTTATAACTCCAGCGGTCGAAGGAATGAAATCATTTGAGGACATGGTGTGACAAATGTCTTGCCATTGCACAAACTTTTTCATTGAGTATCCATACTTGTTGGTACTTGGCCGATTTAAAAATGAGGAGTTGATGACAAGGTTTGAAGAGTGGTGTAGGAAAAAGTTTGAAAATTGTAGTAGGAATATGGCAATAGGCTAAAGTGTGATGGGAAATGATAAGAGAGTGATAATGAGGTGAGTGTTTAGGGATATGACAAAGGTTATGGGGATAAGGATTTTTGAAATTGATAACAAGCAATAATAATCATCATTTTTAACACTAAAATAATTTAAGAATTTTAAATGTTAAAAATAAAAATTTCAATAATACATTACACTTGTTAGTTGACAAAATGCTGATTTGGCGTGCACAGGTAGGACTGATCTTCACTGTCCAAATATGACTGGTCTTCACTGTCCAAAACAAGTCCCTTTGAAATGAAATTGAATATAACAGGTCCCTTTAAAATCTGAAGAACTCTGAAGAATTATGTTTGTGCAGCTTCTTTAACCTTGTTGTTGATGTAGCCTTGATGATAAGCAACCTTTGAAAACTTTGTTGAAGTAGCCTGATGTATCTTGAATGCAGTCTTTAATAAGTCCCTCTGATATTTGTTGAACAGGTCCCTCTAATATTGGTACTGGTAACATAGTCTTCTGAACAAGTCCCACTGCATATTGCTTGAACAGGTCCCTCTGATTAGAACAAAAACAAAAATAGCTCTTTTATTGAAATACTAAAGTACTGAAACAAATTCTTTGAAGATTTACAAATGAGGAGATGAGATAGGGAAAACAAAATGTTGATTCTTTTGATTCTTCTCCCCCACTAAAGCTTTGACTTGTCCTCAAGTCATTATTGAAGTGATGAACAAAACAGTAAACAAATAGAACAAGGAATTCTTACCAGCCAAAGGATTGGTTTTCTAGTAAGAATTCTGGGTTAGAGTGTGCTAGAGTCAGGTTTTCACATCTAAACCATTATTATTATTATTTATTTTTCTAAATTTTTTATTTTATTTGTATATATATATATATATATATATATATATATATTTTTGAAATGAAATTGAATTAACTAAGGTAGAGATATCACAACTGAAGGCTGCAATATCTCAACCTCCCTTTGCTGAGATACATTGTGAATAAAATCCTCCTGGCTGATGGGATTATGATAGAGTTTCAACCTATGTCCATTGACAAGAAAGGTGTTGCCTTCTCCATCAATGGTAGTAAGCTTGATTGATCCATTTTCATATACTTGAACTATTTCATATGGGCCCATCCAATGTGTGGTAAATTTGGCTTTATGATCTCTGAATTTAGAGTCAAAGAGTAAAGCCCAGTCTCCTTTGAACTATTTCTTTTTTATGTGTGCATCATGCCACTGCTTCCTTTGTTTCTGCATTAGGATTGTTGTCTCCTCTGCTTGCTGCCTCATTTCATCTAACTGGTTCAATTTCCAAATTCTCTCTTGTTGGGTTCCATTGAGATCAATTCCTAAATCTGCAGCCATCTTATAAGTATGTGTTTGAAATTCATTAGGAAGCATTACCTCTTTTCCATACACCAACTGATATGGTGTAAATCTTGTAGTGTTTTTCCACGTGATTCTATAAGCTCAGATTGCATCTTTGAGCTTCTCTTCCCAATTCTTTCTGTTCATTGCTACGGTCTTAGTGATAATTCCTTCCAATGTTTTATTTGTAGATTCCACCTGGCCATTGGCCTGTGGATGGTAAGGTGTATTTTTCCTGTGCTTAATTTTATATTTGTCTGTGATGTCTTTGACTAGCTTGGAAGTAAACTGAGTACCTTGATCTGTCACTATCTCCCTTGGTACTCCATACCTTACAAAAATTTCTTCAAAAAGGAAGTTTACCACTGTTTGTTCAGTTGCCTGGACTAGTGCTTTTGCTTCAGCCCATTTTGTCACGTAATCAGTACATACTAGGATGTACTTTTTTCCTTTGGAAGTTGGATTGATGGGTCCTAAGAAATCTAGAGCCCATTTTTCAAATGGCTCTAAATGTACTTGAGGCTGAAGTGGCATTTCATCTGTAGCTGTTGGTTTGCCCATTCTTTGACAGCTATCACAACTTTTCACATACTTCTTGGAATCCTTAAAAATAGATGGCCAATAGTATCCAAGATTGAGAATCTTTAATGTTGTTCTTTTCGCTGCAAAATTCCCACCGCACGGTTCATCATAGCAAGATTTTAAAATATCAATTATTTCATCATTTCTTACACATCGTCTAATAATCATATCATAACCGGTGTAAAATAAATCTCCATTAACCCATGAATATCTAGCACTTTTTTTTTATCAGCCTCTTCTTTTCCTTTGGAGTAAAATATGGAGGTGTTCTTCCTGTGGATAAATAATTGGCTAAGTCAGCATACCAAGGATTCACTATTGAAATTGCAAATAAATTTTCATCTGGAAAAGAATCTTCAACCGGAACAACCTCACCTGGATTTTGCAGTCGAGAAAGAAAATTTACCACCTGATTCTCCTTACCTGGTCTATCTAACACTGTAATATTAAATTCCTGTAATAATAACAGCCATCTAGTAACTCTGCCATTAGTGATTGGTTTATTCATTAAATACTTAATGGCAGGATGGTCAGTATGTACAAAAACCTCATAACCAGTTATATAATGTCGGAATTTATTCACAACATGTATGATGGCAAGCATGTCTTTTTCAGTGACTGTGTAGTTTAATTCTGCAGGTGTTAGATTTTTATTAATGAAATAGATGGCATAATTGAAAGACTCTTCTTTTTGGCCTAATGAGGGACCTACTGCAGTATCAGATGCATCTGTAAAGATGTGAAATGGTAGTGTCCAGTTAGGTCCTTTTAAGACTGGTGTAGTTGATAAATTTTCTTTGAGTGTTTCGAAAGCTTGCTGACAATTCTCATTCCAGTTGAAAGGTGTATCTTTTGCTAGAAGCTTAAACAGAGGTAAAGCTATTTTACTAAAATGTTCAATAAACCTTCTGTAATAGCTGCATACCCAAGAAAACTTCTTACCTCTTTTTGAGTCTTCGGAATTGGCAAATTGACAATGATCTGGATTTTTGATGGATCAACTTTAATGCCTTGAGAAGAAATATAGTGTCCTAATACTATCCCTTCATTTAACATCATAAAACACTTGTCATTGCTCAGGGATAGATTAGCTTCAATACATCTCTTCAAAACTTTTTCAAGATTCTCTAATGCATGCTCAAATGAATTACCATACACTGAAAAATCATCCATGTAAACTTCAACACAGTGATGAACTAAATCAACAAAAATAGTTAATACAGCGCTCTGAAATGTAGCAGGAGCATTGCAAAGTCCAAATGGTAAAACATTATAGGCATAAGTGCCCCAGGGACAAGTAAAAGTGGTTTTTTCCTGGTCCTCTAAGGCTATCCTGATCTGGTTATAGCCACTAAAACCATCAAGAAAAGAGAATGATGATTTCCCAGCTAATGTGTCTAGCACTTGGTCAATAAATGGTAGTGGGAAATAATCTTTGAGGGTTGTTTTGTTCAATTGTCTGTAATCAACACAAATCCGCCACTTGCCATTTTTCTTGGGCACTACTACCAATGGGGATACCCACTGACTATCAGAGATAGGATAGATAAAATTGACTTTCAACAGTTTTTGTAATTCATCTCTAACAATATCCTGAAGCATGGGATTCATTCTTCTCTGCGGTTGCCTCACTGGTTTGATATTACTATCCGTGTAAATATGTTGAGTACATGTTTCAGGTTGAATTTCGTGCATATCGGTGTAATCCCAAGCAAATGCTTTCTGACATTTTCTCAATAGTTGAATCAATTTTTCCTCCTGAGATAAGTCTAGGTGAGTGCTAATATTCAAAGTTTTTCCTGGAGTAATCTCTATGGTCTTGCTCTGTGTGTTTGTGATAGATTGAATGGGAAAAATGTTTTGAAATGTTGTTTGCAAGGATTGAATGGTGCATGTTTCCTGAAAATTCTATGCCAAAAGTTCATCTGCAGCATGGTATTGGTCATTTCTTAATTCTTTGGAAATATCAAGTTGAGAAAGGAACAATTCTACCAAATCATCATTGTTATGTTCTTGAAAATCATAGATTTGATTGATGCTGAAAACAGATTGAACTTCTTCCTTATCATTGTATTTATCATCAAGCCATAAATTGTGTGCTACTGCTGGTGATTGTGCTGATGGGTAAAGAGTGAGTTGTTTTCTTTCAGTTCCTCGTGAAATGATCATATTACCCGATCTACATCCTATGAATGCATCAGCAATTGCTAGCCATGGTCTACCAAGGATGATAGGGTGTCCTCCCAAATTAGATTTTGGCTAAAGAACTAAAAAGTCCATTGGATACTCCCAAGAGTCCAGTGAAACAATTATGTCCTCCAAAATCCCTTCAGGACTCACTTTAGACCTATCAGCGAGTTCTAGAACAATTGTTGTGTGTTGTAAGTTTGTGAGCTGCAGCGTTTTCATCATTTCAAGAGTCATCACATTTATTGCGGCCCCAAGGTCAATTAAGGTGTTTGGAATATGTATGTTATTAATGATTGTAGTGACTCTGCGAATACCAGGATCAACATACTTTTCCATTGAAATGGTGTTTTTCATAAGGCTAGCTAAATGTCCAATAACATGAATAGTTTGTGGATCAACTCTTTTCCTAGTAGGCTTCTTGAGGCACAGTTCTTTGATTGCTTTAGTATATATGGGAATGTCTTTTATGGCTTGTAGTAGTGGAATTTTTATATAGACATTCTTTAGCTCATCTAAAACGTCAAACTGTGGTATAGACATGGGAAGTTTTGCTTGGACCAATCTGTTTGGAAAAGGTGGTGAATGCAACGGTTGCATTTGTTTATTTTTGATGTCACCATTTTGTTTCCTTTGAGTTGGAGTTTCATTTTCATTTTCTTCGTTTTCTTCTTGTTTTTCAGCTATGGGAGGTTCTTTTTGAAGTACCTTACCATACCTCAAATTGATATTTTGTAAAGGTAATGTGGGATATGATGGTCCCTCATCTACATTATAAGCTGGTCTCTCTGCTCTATTATTTGGATTTGGTACAGGTTGAGCAGGAATCTGAGTGGGTCTAGGAGGTTAATGGTTAGATGGAAGTGGTAATTGAAGTGGATTTATTGGTGGAGGAGCATGCAATGCTTGTTGAGTGTGTTGGGGTTGATAAACAACTTGCTACTAAGGATATTGCTGATATGTTGGAGGATATTGCGGATATGGCTGATGATACTGTTGATATGGCTGAGAATATGGTTGGTATGGTTGAGGATATGGTTGATATTGTTGAGAGTATTGCTGAGATGGTCTCCATTGTTGTTGTGGGTAATTTTGGTGCTGTCATAGCATGGGTACATTCCAAGAATTCTGAGCATACATCTGATCTTGTGCAGGAAATTGCAAATTTTGGTTTGGAAACATACCTGCTGGAGGTGGAGGTCTTGGTTGCCATGGTCTCTTTGCACCCATGAAATACACATTCTCCAAATCTATGTTAGCTGCCACATTAAAATTCTGCAAAATCTTGACTTTAGAGCAATGAAATATATCATGATTTTCAATACAAAAGGCACAAACTTGAATGTTTCTAATGGGCAGTCTTTCAAGGCATGTTTCTTCTGGCATTTTGGACAAAAGACGGCCATTATTTGATCTTCCTCTTCTTGTCTTTTCTTGGCTTTCGAAGTGTCAATTTGAGTTCCTAAGGTACTTAATAGATCTGTTTTGAATTCTTCTAATAGCTTTCCTATTTTAGCCCTTGTGACACTTGCTAAAGCAGATTTTGTGGCTTTAAATGATATGGCTCTTTTTCCATTTCTGGCTTTGCTCCTAGAATACGTTTCACATAAATCAACAATTTCTTTGAAAGGTAAAGTGGAAATATCACCTTTGCCCATCAAATTAAGATCATCTAAGTATTCCTCTCGAATGCCCTTCAAAAATATTGTTCGAATCAGATCAAGAGACATGGTTCTATGTTTTGATTTTTTGCAAACTGTAAAAAAATCGTTCCAAGTACTCCTCTAAATTTTCATCCTCTTGTTGATTCATTCTAAAGATATCATCTTTAGAATCTTTCGATCTACAATAAGGTTGGTATTTCTTTAGGAATATTCTTCTCATGCCATCCCAACCAGTTATTGCATGTTCACCAAGTCCCATGAACCATCTTAGTGCTGATGCTTTTAATGTTGTTGGGAAGAGTCTAAGCCTATGGGCATCATCTGTGTAACCATATGTTCGACAGACTATGTCAAACTCAAACAAGAATGAATCTGGATCTTCTGAAGCCATGCCATAAAAGTTTGGTAACACAGATGGAGTTATGTTTTTCATTTTTATTTCCTCATCATGATTTTCTCCTGGTTCTTGAATGGGAAATTTAAAGGTTGACTCTTCCTCCTCCCTTTGATCTTGTTGTTTAGGAGTGAGTCTTCTTGCTGATCCTCCTCCTTCCTCAGCCATTTTGATAGATTCCTCTGTTGATTTAATTCCTTGTTCAGTATCACTTGTTTCAAAGAGAAGTTGTTCTAGTGATTTTTCTCCTTCTTGAAATTTTTCAAAATCAATAGGTTCAAGGAGAGATTGTTGAGTTATGTTACTACTTTCTCTTTTTGTAGAGGATTCAGGGAGATGCTTCTTCTGTGATTAGTGTGCCAATAGGATTTGTCTCTCAATGAGTGTGAGTCTTTGCCCTGATTTCTGTTTATCCTCTAATTTTTGTATGGTGACTTCCCCAGCTGGTGTTGTGTGTTCAATTTTTCCTAAAGGGTCTGCTCCTAGCAATAGGTTAGTTTTTGGATGGGGGATTTTTATGAATCTACCTTTATCATCTCTATATCTAGACATAAGCAAACATGACTTCTAAAATGATAAATCAAAATTAAATCTATGTTTTTGTTTGTTTTTGTTTGTTTTTGTTTATTTTATTTATTTTTTTATATTTTTTTAGAAATCCTCTAGCTGCGCCTCCCCGGCAACGGCGCCAAAATGTAGTGACCAATCTAGGGTGCTAGATTAGACTAAATTTAATGTCAAACAAGGTAGGTAAACTTAGAGGCACATGTCTAAAGTCTATAGACCTAAAAGGATCTCATCTACCTAACTAAGTGTCGGTTGTGACAGGCTACAACACTCCTTTACAAGAGATTGAAATATGTTTCCTTTCACACTTTAAACACTCAGATCACCTAATTTAATTAACTGTTCTAAAAAGACAGTGTGTTACTAGTCTGAGTTCTCAATCCTCTTATAAGGATATCATTCACAAAAACTCTTTCCAGCTAACACACTAAGCATTCATGAAAACCAAAAACTCTTTTAAGCATACTAAAACTCAAATGCATGAAAACGGAGTCCACAGAGATACTTCGAAATTCAGTGCTCAATTAAATCTTTTATAAGATCTTGTTCAATAATTTAGCAATTGAAGTTTCAAGCTATCACCATGAGTCATACAATAACACTCGCAAGAACTTCTAATCAAATTAATTAATTCACAAGCAAAGAAATGGCATCAAATGCTATTCAGATCTGAAGTCTAAATGCTATGAAAATGAAATGAAAGTATACCAGTCCCCTCGTAGGGCCTGTCCATGCGTTGATGGCACACTTAGAAAACTTTAGATGATGAAACCATTAACACATAAAACACTGGAATGATGAAATGTTGCCTATGATTAAAGTCTGGAAATCAATTACATGCAAGAACAGAGTTCAGGAAAAATACAATACTTAGTCTTTTAATCTGCTTTCGTGTCTATCTTTCTTCACTAGCATTCCTTCCCATTTACAATCGAATGTACATACATTATCACAGAGATGTTTCTGCTTTTACAATCAAAAAGACGATTTTTGATTTTTTTCTAATCCTAACTGATTTTTAAAACAAAACAAAATTAGTTTAGGTAACTTTGGCTTTTTGCTACTTTTATGGCCAAAAAGGCTGGGCTTGACCAGCATTGACCATGTATCCAAGAGCTCCAGATTCGATGCTGAATATATCTTCCACCATGTATGTGCATCCTAGATCACGTCCTTATCCTCTGTTTTGATTTTCCTGCCATGCCACGTGTCACAACATAAACAAATTACAGGAAGTCATGACATCCCGTAATTTTGTTGAAAATTTCTAATTTTTAACATAAAAATCCATAAATTAAATTTAATGTAAAATAACAATTTATAATGCTTAATTAATCAATTTCAATGGACTATGAGGGGTTTATGGAAGAAAATGATAGGTAAATGATGGATTTTTAGAAGAAAAGAATGGCAATAAAATAGTACCAACAGAGGGCGATATGGATCATCCTTGAGGGAGTTTGAGGCCATATTGTCTCGAGTCTCCATAGGAAGGATACTCCATATTCAATGTGGAAGACATTGAAGGACCTCTACCAGAACAATAGTGACCAGAGGAAATTGGCGCTCAAGGATAAGCTTTGAAGAATCAAGATGGAGAATGGTGATACTATTTCCACATATCTGAACAAGCTCACCACTTGTAGAGATGAGCTTGGAAGTGTGGGAATAACTACTAGCCTCACTCTCCTTGGCCTTCCAAAGAGATGGAATAGCTACCAAGACTCTGTGAATGGAAGGGAGAAACTGCCGGATTGGGAATGACTGTGGTCGGGTCTCATGCAGAAAGAGATCAGGAGGAGCACACGAGATGGTTTTTCATCCAAGGATGATGTTAAAGAAAATATGGCCTTAGTGAGTAAGGCAAGGAAAGGGAAGGGGAAGGATTCCCATTCCAAATTGAATTCTTCTCATGGAGGGAAGAAGGGTAACAAGTCTAAAGTGAGATGCTTTAATTTTCACGAGATGAGACATTTTGCAACTAATTTCCCATTGAAGAAGTCCAAGAAGGGATCCTCGGAAGGATCGGAAGGTGAGGCATTAGCCTCTCAGTTCGAAATGGACTTTACTCTCATCGCATGCATGGTGTCATCGATGATGGGTTGTGGTTGGTATCTTGACAATGGAGCGTCATTCCATATGACCGGCGATAAAATTTTATTCAGTACCTTCTAGGAGAAAGACCTCAAGATGCGCATAGATATGGGTGACGACAAAAGGTTTAGTGTTTTAGGAGTGGGCACTGTTGCTTTTCAGAGGGAGCATGGAGCTTCTATCACCTTGATAGATGTGAAGTATGTGCTTGGACTGAAGAAGAACTTGATATCGGTCGCGATGTTAGAGGACAAAGGATATGATGTTATCTTTAGTAAGGGAAAGGTTTTCCTTAGACACATCACCACAAGACAGGTGAAACAGATCAATTCACGAGTCAAGAACCTGTATGCTCTTGAGGTTCAAGATGCATGCAAAGCCTTGAGGAGCAAGGAAAATGTTAGAGACTTGGTGGTTGAGAGGGAGAGTAAATCACCTCTCAACATGCAGTCTTAGAAGAAGTCTCAGACAAATGTGGAGGAGCCACAATTAGAGTCAGCAGAGGGATCACATGCAGCCATATCTCCAGGTGTGATGTGGGGCGATGTGAAGTGATAGTCCCAAGAAGGTTGAAATTGGGTAGGGTCCATTGAGAGGTTTTATCTCATGGATCGTGCCTTGCTACGAGAGCCCAAAGTACACAGTAGTGGGAGGAATCAGTGGGATTGATGCAGTGAAAGATCAAAGTGACAGAGGCTAGAGTAGTCAGATATTGAAGAGTGTAGAGAAGGATTGACAACAGTGTAGAAAGACTGAGTCAACAGAAGCGTAGAGTTTTCAGTCGACAGAGGCGTCATTCTGTTTCAGGTTTGATGTTTTTTTTTTGGAGATTGTTGGAGCAACAACACTAGAGATAAGTGTTGCACGCAGAACATTCCAAAGGTTCAGGATCGGGATCGAGTTGAATTCCTTTCTTGTTGAGAGGGAGTGTTGAAAATGGCAACAAGAAATGATAAAAATAGAATCCAGAATATTCCAATTTTAATTTGTCCTTGAATTAAAATTGTGAATTAAAATTCAAATTTAGTCTCACCAGCTACTTGGAAACAATTAATTAATTCATTATGGATTAATTAGTTGGAGAAATTCAAGTTAGAAGTCTTTTTGTAGTCATGCAACAATTATCCCTTAAATTAAGGAGATTATCCCTTAATTAAGGAGATAAGATTGAGTTATATTTGAGTTGTAATTAGTTAGCTTAGTTTACTGAGTTAAGTCCAGTTAAATTAGTTCCAAACTATTTGAGAAACTAATTGTGATTTATCAGTCAGTTGATGCATGCATGCACTCAACTAGTGTACTCCAGATAATTGAAGATTCCCTCAACAGAAACTTATGCATGTCTATTCTGAGAAAGACCCAGTTGAGCTAAATGTAAAGGACAATGTACTATCAGTTGCATGTGTTTTCCTATAAAGGAAACTCATGCATGCAGTCAAGGAAAGGTTCCTTGAGGATTGTGCAATTCTAATAGGGTGTGAGATCAGTGTGAGAGATCAGTGTTCCACTTGGTAACAGGAGGATCACCCAGGAGAAACTGCGCAAGGAAATAGGAGCTTGGAGGGTAAAGGAGAAGGCTTGTGAGAAGCTTTGATTGCCTATGAGCATCCAGGAGGATTGTACTGAGAGTTGGCTAGCTGTGAGAGCTAAGGCTTTGTATAATTCTGATGTATTTCCACCTTGTATGATAATACAAATAGTGGGGTTTTTAGCTGAGGCTTTCCCCAAAGTATTTTCATGTGTATGGTTCATTGATTCTTCTTCTTCTGGTTATATGTGTTTAGCTCAATCTTTAAGCTTCCGCAAGTTTGATAGTAGAAGTTAATTATAGTATTTTGGGTATATTACATTATCGAGTTAATCTACAGTCAGATTTTCTACATAGATCTCAAAGGTAGATTTGTAGAGCATTTGCAGGAAATTCTATATGAAGGTGCCAAGGGGTGAGGCATACCAATCTGCTATGTTGATTAATGCCTCCATCGCTGCCTACGACATGCAAGGTGGATCCTGCTCAAATATCATTTCGTACATCAGGGTGACAAATTGGTCTGACAATTGTGTGATAACTCCACGAACACTACATTCAGAGAACAACCTACAGTAAGTGTGCATAGAGCTCTCCCAAGGTGTCCATGCCCAACTCAAGCCCGAGAATTACTGAGAGGCACATATTGCATCAATAATGTACATGGACATGTAAATATTTGCTTGCTGACCTTTGGGCAGATGTCGGGCTTCTGCTACATGTTCCTTCAACCTACGAGTCAGAATGTCAAACCAGTTGCATGGTCTAGCATTGTTGGCCAGTTGGTCCAATGCGATCACTCAACTCTACAGGAAGGTCTTTGTGCTCTCTTGGTCGTATAGTCGACATGCAAAGATGACTAAGTACTGATATGCCTTTCGTAGTATCTTCATCTTGTAAACTTGGTTGGTCGTTGTCCTGAACTTGGCTGGCTCTTTCACCCAGCTCTTCAAGATGTCTCTAGAGTTTGCAATGTTGAAGGGTGTCTCCATCATAATCACCAGCTGCGGTAAGTGGTACATCTGCTGAAATTCCTTCGCCCTCAAGGTAACAAGATCTGTCCCGCTGACACTACTTAACATCATCGTCTCAAGATCATTGTGCAAGACGACCCATTTGATCATGTCCACGCATGGAAACGCGGGATACCTGCATGCAATTTGATACAAGCCAGACTTGTGGATGTTCACATTGACCCTACCGTCTTCTAGATCTTCCTCAAATGTGCCTAAGAATGTGTCATTGATGTCCTACCATTTCAACTTGATGTCTTTGTCTATGAGCAGCTTGGTGTCTTCGTAAATCAACAAGCTCATAGACACTTGCTCAACTGCATCTCCAGTTGCGCTTTCGACGGTGTCCTTTGACCCTGCTCTCTTGGAGGCCATTGAACTTGAGCTTCTAGGAGATAGACGAACACCTGTGATACCTGGAGACATAGCAAAACTCATGGCAAGCAATCTATCAATTGAAAACCAAAACAAATTTGAGGACTGACATGCAACATACTTGGGTGATTGACAGTAAAGATTGTGCAATTTTCACCGACAGGTTAGGAGACTGACTGCCAAAACTGTGCAAGGCACAGTCCAGACTGTCAAGAGGTTGACTATCTACTGAAATTACGCAATGCGTAGTCCAGGCTGGCTTACTGGGGAATGAAACTGCACAATGCACAATTTTATTCAACAAGGCATGCAAGCCCAAGGACTGCATTGTGCAATTTTTTGGGCCAGCATGGCACTGCCTCCTAGAATTGCGTAGAGCAAGCCTGGAGGTTAGTGCTGGCCAGTTTTGCACATTTTTTGGGAGGAAGGGAGAGCCTTGATCTCCAGAAATGTGCATTGTTGTCTGGGCAAGATAAGGTCTGAGTTAAGGCGGCCAAGACCCGTCGACGAGCGACTGAAAACATGAGAAGGTTGGAATGCATGGCGATACTGAGTGTAAGCAAGAGTGAATGATCATGCATGCAAATAGTGAATGCATGATTCAAAAACAGGAAAGCATGCATGTGTATGAAGCGAGTCACTGCAACAATGACCATTAGTGCAAAAATAGTGTCATGCATGCGATAACAGTGAGATGCAAATAAAAACTAAAACGGTGCTTGTACAAACTAACATACATAAAAACAACAACAAGCATTCATTAAAACCATGTAGATAGCATTCACACAAGCCGAAAGAAAAAAAGCGATAGAAAAGCATCAAAAGACATGTAAAGCAGACTTACCAGGAAAAAGTTGAGTTGATTGTGTCGAATAATCCTAGATTCGGTGTGGGATGTCAGAGCTCCAAGATGGATGTAAGGAATGATCTCTGCAGTGTTGAATGAATAAGTTTTGAGAGGATGAGGCTTATGATGCACATGCCACAAATCTAGGAAAAAGCGACACTTGGAGGGAAGTTTTTAAAAATATCTTTGCATGTAACCTCTAGCTGCTAAAAATAGATCCCTAAGATCTAGGGATGCCTTTTGCATGTTGCTTTTTGCCTTTTCGAGAAAAGCAACACATGCATACAAATCAGAATTGCTCAGTCCCAGAGGGAACCGGTCAACCTGAAGGAACATGCAGCAGTCTACAAGCCTGGGGATGAAATTTGCATAGTTTATGGGTTGAGCAAGGTTGGTTGTCCCTTAGGAATTGTGCAATTTCTAGGGTTAGCAGGTCACTGCCTCCTAGAATTGCATAATTTCTGGGTTGAAGCTTAGTGTTGGGCTAGATTGTGCAATTTTTTGAGGGAGGGTTGCCTGACTATATTGTGCAATTTTGGAGCCCAGCAGGATTGCGCAATTTTTGGAGGGAAGGTTGGTTCCCCTCCAGAATTACGCAATTTTCAAGGGGAGTATCTCAACCAAAAAATGTTCTCAGTCTGGAAAGACAACCTCCGGGTGGGGAACCGACAAGTTGACATACACAAGATGACAGGCCACTTAAACTCAGTTGAAGCCTGGGCACTTGACAGTGCAAGACATGTTGCTAAGGATGGTTGGTAGGGAGGCTCCAAAATAAATCTCGGGAAAAAATTTGGAGGGTGGTTGTAGCCGCTAAGACACTTGGAGACACTTAACTCCAACCTTGTTTCGTGAGAAACAAATCCAACACCTCCAGAAGTATTGTTCAGTTCTTTGATCATCTTGGTATCCAAACTAGATTGATTGAAAGATGTAGCATCTGTCATGCTCTTGATCAATCAGCACACATTCCAAGCCAAGTCAACATAATTGTTTTGATTGGGATGATGGATATATTGGTACACAAGCAATCTGATAGTTAGAGTCTAAGTTTCATCTCTAGTGTTGCTCCATTGCCAGCAGGCCTAGACAGTAACCCGGCGGAATCACACAGGAACATAAGTGTTGTGGTCGGTAAATCCCCTTTGCGGACAGAGGCGATCCCACTAGCCCAATAGGGGTCTAGCAACAATCAAACACGCTGCATGCAAGCTCCTAATTGCATAATCAAAAGGTTGGTCAGAAAGACCTACCTGGAATCCAATGCTATTTCGTCGTGGGAGAAACGTCGCTCCTGTCCTCTAGCTTTGGCCGGTCACTATCCTCGCGTTCCACGTACGGACACCTGCACAAACAAAGGACAATCCAAAACAAGCGTAAAATCCAATATCATACAATTATATATCAGTCAAGAAGGATATAACTCAAATATTACCAGAAGAATACGTGAGTGGAACCATAATAACAGTCGTTCATTATTCAATAAAAGAAGAGAAGAATTACAACCAATTAAGGCTTGACGCTACAAATCTCCTCCAACTGGGTCAGCAGTTAGACATGCCTTGCAAAGTCACTTCTTTCTCTCAAAATTTCGGCAGCATGACTTCTCTCTCAGCTCTTACTATCAATTTAGCATCATCTCACTTTAGCTCAAAACTTCAGCACTCTGACACTAGCATCCAAAAACTCGCTGGTTCAATGCAGGATGACAGTGATTTATAGCTGGAAGAGGAGAAAGTATTCATCGTATCCGGACACTTACTGAAGATTTGGTATTGTCCCAGAATAACCTTTGGACTGAGTTGTCATGGATGAAAAAGACGACACTCGATCATATCCATGGGATTTTTCCTCAGGGAACTGCATGAGTAATGGAGGAAAAAACACTTCAGTGCACAATGGCCAAAAATCATGACTAATTTTGTGTGGCGCGGGCTTTGTTCTGTGACAACGCGTCTATGGGCGCACCCTCTTTGTAGGAACTGAGACATTAGCGCGGGTTAGACACTGTGGACCCGCGCTAATGGAAAAAGGGTATTTTTTAGGGTTGATCTTCAAAAGGTGTCTTCAGGGATATTGAAGTTCATACTTAGGAGACCTCAATGCCAGTGTTTTCAAGTTGTGTCACTGGTCACAGGTCCATAAATGTGTCCTCCAGTGTGTGACAGCGGGGGTAACAAGGACGGTGACCAACGGTGACAAATTTCTGCGTAACAGATGCCCCCTAAAGCATGAGCCTCGAGAGAGAGAGAGGTGAAGTGCTTTACAAGATCATATCCAACTGCCGCCGAGAATCTGCATGGAGAGATACAGTATGATAGTTCAAATACATGATATATGCGGTATGGACGCAACCATCCATTGACAGAGTACATCAAGATCCGTAGTATGGATGCAGCCATCTAATTGGGATCGATGAATAGACTCAGGTATGGTCACAACCATCCAGTGAAAAGAGTCATGTAACAAAATCACACCTGGATTACAATAGACACAATCCAGGGTCTTGCGCTCCACCTCGACCCGAACACAAGTACAAGTTCAAGCATGCGAAAATGTAAGCTGAAGTCGAACATGCGTGAACATCGCCTGATTACCAGCCAATAATGAAAGCTGTTAACAGGCGCGAGAGGTACCACCAGTAATGACAATGGTCCTCAAGGTACTATAGGTACAATCTACGGTGTGTGAATGAATGAGTCGATGTCGAACACTCGTAGAGTCATCCGATCGGAGGTCAATGACGAAAACCTCGCGTCGAATACGAAGAACCGGCCATTGAGGCATGCAGGCTCCAAGGTACCAGAAGGGAGTCTCTAGGTCACTTTCCTGGATAATGAGCTGAATTCGACAGGAAATGATCTTTGTCGAAGGTGGGCCATAATGTTTCCCACATCATCAACACGAGACGGGAAGAGACAATGTTGTGAAGTAAGACTTATGGACTATCAAGCGGAGGCGGTTTCTTTCAGAGGTCAACTTCTCTTTGAACATATTGGCGGCACGACAGTGGAGTTGGCAGTATTTGACGTCAATGGATCAAAGGTCATGATGACGTGGCAATGAGCAAATGAGAGGACAAATAGGATCACCCGAACCCACGGAGGCAAGTGAAAACGAAATGAGATATCCCCACCTTGACACGAAAGCAAAAAAGTGCCATGTTCAAGAGCGACGTACTGCCGACACGACTATAATTACGGTTCCAAAATTTTCTTTTTCCCCCGCCATTTCTGGCGAGTACCCCGATTATTTTTAACAAGCTTGATGGGGATAGCATATGCTTTGTGGTGTAAGTTCGACCTTCGGTCGAATCCAACCTAGTAAAAGTTTAACGAGCCCTAGGGAGGAGAAGCTCAAGTCTCGTCATAATGACAAGCCCAATGTCGTCAGGGTTTAACGAGTCCGACATAGGTAAAACTCGGAGTCCTTTTCATGTTTAGAGAGTTTGAAAAAGACACGGAAAAGAAAACTCCAAAGGTCCTTTTTCGTAAAGTTGTGTCTCTCGGATCCGAAAAAGTGTAAAATGATATCCGAAAGAACCGCCCGATCATTACGACCGAGGAGTACTTTTCATGAGTAGTGATTTCGATCTGAAAAAGTAAAAAAGGGATCAAAATCACATCGTTTCACAACCATTAATGAGTCTGAAACGACAAAAACCCGGTAATCTTTTTATGTTTTAACAGTCGATAAAAGGACTTAAAACGACTGCCCCTTAGTAACCGTTTAACGAGCCAAGAGGGACAACTCGGCGATCTTTTCTGCTTTAAAAGGTCAGGAAAAGAGCTGAAAGCGAACCATAAGTAACATTTTCTTGTGTTTTTTCGAGCTTGAAAAAGTCAAAAAGACGCTCGTTAGAACTGCACCAGGCCCTGTTATCATTCGATCAACAGCGTAAAGTCTATTTCGACACAAAAATACCCTAAAAATACCTAAAATGAACACTTCTAGTGTATTTTTGGGCTAAAATAGTGCTATAAATAGTAAAAAGTAAAAAACAAACTTACTTTTTACTTTTTACCCTATAAGTTCACTGTTGGAGGGTTTTCAGTGCAAAACTCATCTGCTGATTGCGACCAATCCAGGACACAGTTTGAGTCGCTGTCTGCAACAGGTAAGAGGCCTCATCCTAAGCTTCATTTTCATTCTATTTTTGCTAGTTTTTATTCACATTTTAGGCCTCTGCAAGAGGATTTAAAAAAATTTAGGTCCGCGCCATTGGCGCGGGATTCCGGCACGGGACCGCGCCAATGGCGGAATTTTAACACAGAGACCGCGCCATTAGCGCGACTGTTTTAGAAACAGTCACGCCAATGGCGCGAACTCTATTTGTGTCAAATTGGACCGTTAGAATTTCAAATTTCCTTCAAACTATACCTCAATATTTATCTAATGATTGAAATTTGCTCTTTGTTTGCAGGATTTTGCCAAAAATGGTGGTCGAATGGAAAGAACGAGAACACGGGGAAGTTGATGCCCTAGCTTTAGCAGATGATGATTGTATGACGGCGTTGAGAGACTGCGGACTCAAGAATTTTTTTCATACTTCGTACCTCCGTGCACAACCTGAGCTACTACGTTTCATAGTAGATGCTTGGGATGTAGAGGATCAGGTGTTCTGCCTGAAGGACCAGACATTGGAATTGGATGTTTCCGATGTCTATTTCATTACAGGTTTATCACGACGAGGTGTGCGCCTTATTTTGATAGGCAGTCGACCTTCTGCAGAGAAGATCGAGGAGGTGAAGGATAGGATATGTCCTGATGCACGTTTTGGTGAGAGCAACAGGAAGGTAGACATCAACATGATCCCTAGCTTGGTTCTACGGATTATCTTGTTTACCATTACCCGGGCAGCGGGTATACAGGCACCCCATGAGGCCAGCAAGAATCACTTACTGTTGGCCACCGAGTGTCTCCATCCTACAGTGTTTGATTGGGCTTCCGCGGTGACGACCAATATCAAACGACAGCTTACCAAGTGTAAGCAGGGTGGAAACAAACAGTTTGGGTATGGGTCAATTCTGGTGACCTTCTTTCTAGAGCGGCTGCCAATTTTTCGGATACCTGGAGGGATAGTAGCAGATCCAGTGCTCAGGGAGCCGAGGTTGCATCGGTGGGCAGAGCTCATGCCCAGAGGAGGAGGGGGCCAACAAATGTCTTGGAAGCCCGAGTTCTTCATCTGGCTCCGGCATCAGATGATAGTCGTTGAGGACTGGCCCTATGCAGGCACGGATTTCACTGGAGATCCCGATCTCCCTCTACCTGATGGAGAGGATTGGGACGAGGAGCTGGGTAAGAACTCTATGTTTTTAATGTTTTATATATTTGATTTTTTTTTTGTTAATATGTGTCTATTTTCTAATAGCGTCTATATATGCATACAGATGTTGGCGCAGAGCGACCAGCTGACGTGCCCCATAATGTGCGAAGAGCGCAACCCGCAGTAGACCCTCAGATAGAGGGCGAGGACGATCTTGTGCAGAACCTTGAGGCACTAACTCGAGGTATCCCAGACTATGGCAGGTTGGCAGATGTGCCTAGAGCTTATCAGAGGCATACGGTGGGGGTGTCTACTCGTGTCCACCGTCTGTTGAGACGTTTGGTGCGGGCAGTGACATGCTATCACGAGCATAACCGTGCCTAGATATTTAGGTTTAATTTTTTGTACATTTTGAGGAGTACGCTGTCAGTGGCTGTATAGACTTTGACATGTATTATTTTTTGTAACGCGCGGGGTGCGAACACTTTGACTCACACACACATATATACATATGGATTTTTTGGATGGATCTTGTACATGTGATGATGTTTTTTATATGCTATGCGACTGTTTGATACATATGTGAGCTAATGTATCTAGTGCATGACATACGATACGTACATTTTATGCTTATGTTTATTCCTAGCTGGATCTTTCTTCACGTGGTGCTGTGTTTTATATGCTATGCGACTGTTTGACACATATGTGAGCTAATGCATCTAGTGCATAACAAACGACCCGATGGAATGTATACATAGGCAAATGTTTTATTACTAGATGGATCTTGTACATGTGACTATGTGTTTTATATGCTATGCGACTTTTGGACACATATGTAATCTAATGTATCTAGCGCACAACAAACGACCCATTGGAACGTATATACATGCACATGTTTTATTCTTTATACAAGATTTTATTTTTTATACAAGCTTAAAAGCACGTGGGATACATGCAAACTATGCTTGATGGAAAGTGAAACGGGCGTGCCCCCAAACATCGTGTATCTAAGTGATGTATAAATCCGAGGTATATGCCCCCCAAGCTTTAATCCATTGAAAATGGGTTGAAGGTTGAGTAAATGGTTAGGTGTTCGAAAGACACGAACACCCGGTTCATTGTTTTAACGAGGTTGACATATTAGATATGAACTATCCTCGAAATAGACAGTTTCATTGTTTTAACGAGGTTGAGACATTAGGAAAACTATCCTCGATACTTGTTTCATGGTTTAACGAGCTTGACACAAGATCAGGAACTATGCTCGACACTTGTTTCATTGTTTAACGAGCTTGACACAAGATCAGGAACTATGCTCGACAAATCCGTTCGGCCGTGTATTCGACGACCTATCCTTGGTCAACAATTGAAAGCAAAGTCTGATGCACAAACAGGTTTTGCTTCTTCTTCGTCTGGACCGTTCATTTTTTAAGGAGCTTGACATAGGATGATGAACTATGCTCCGACCAATCACGTTTCATTTTTTAACGAGGTTGCCACGGGATCAAAACCATCCTCGATACTGCACTAAGTTCATTTTTTAAGGAGCTTGACATAGAGGAATGAACTATGCTCCGTGGTTCGTTGTTCATTTTTTAACGAGGTTGAAACAAGAAGAACTCCTCGATATGCCCTATTTCATTTTTGGACGAGCTTGATACAGGAAAAACTATCCTCGTCCAGACTTCATCATAAAGAAGAGAAGCCGGGGCCGCCAGAACAGCGCTCCCGATGGGAGATCAAAGCCGTGAAGACGGGAATCAATGCCCCCAAAACACTATGTGGGAAGGCAGTAGGGAAGGATACCGGCATGGGAGAAGCAGCGACACAGATAAACGAGGACCGGGAGGAGGTGACAACGGCAGAGGGGGGCTAAAGAATGAAAACTAGTCAACAGTGACAATCCGTCCATTGTGTGGAAAGCAGATTACACGGAAAAGCGAAGAAACGATAGCCCCCATGGCATAAATGTAGTCACGACCAAGGAGGAGATGGAAATCGAGAGCACTAACCATCACGTCTATGTAGACAGTTTTGCCTCCCAGAGTGATAGGGCACTGCAGGAGGATTCCCAGAGATGGACATGTTCTTCCATCAAAAGCCACCAGGGTATGGGTGACCGGCTGCAGTGGCGGGGAACCGAGAGCTTGCCACGTAGCACATGACATTAGACTAACCGTTGCGCCTTCATCCAGAATAGTGTCGGGTACTGCCGTATCATAGGCATGCACGGTGACCTGGAAAGGCACAGTGGAGGGGAGGCGGTAACTGGTCAGGTGACTCCAATCAAAGGAGATAGCTGAACTGCGGGGTGGGGGAAGAAGATAACTGCCCGTATGCTCGAACCGACCCGGTGGAGGACCCTCTGAATCAAAAAAGATAAGAGGATCATCGTCAGATTAAGGAGAAGTTGACGAAACATGAAGAACCTATTTATGACCATCGTCTAGAACAGGTTGGTCAACTGATGGTAAACTCGAACTGGCACAATCGCCGACCAAAGGTTGATCGGGAACAGGCTGGATGGAACCAGGTGCAGTAAGAGGAGACTGAACAAGAGAGGTATGCGAACCAGCCTTGTCTTCAGTAGAAGGACAATCTGCGGAGGCAGAAAGACGCTGATATCCAGCGGGGAGTTGGGGTGGAGGATCTGCAAGACTTTCCAACACAGAGGAGGCTTTGTCCATGAGCGGACAAAGGTGAAGGGAGTGATGACCTTCACAAAGTTTGCAAGGGAGTCTAATCTTCCCTTTGCCTTTCGTATTCCCCACTACAGGGGTATCATCGCTGTGAGGGACAGTGGACGATGATGGACTGGCTGGATCACGAGCCCATATCCTCAAGACCCTGGGAATGCCAGGACAATCTCGAAGGAGGTGGTTTTCTTTGCATAGTCTGCATGGAAACTTGACCTTGGGTGGCGGGGTAGGAAGGAGTCCGTCTTCCCTCGTCCGTGGTGGAACAACAGTTGTGTTTGTAGTCTTCTTTGTGTTTGTGACCGTTCCCTTGTTTGACTTCTTCTTCTTTGACTGCTTCTTCTTCTTGTTAGCCACCTGGGTACTTCCACCAGGCGAAGAAGGAGACGTTGAAGTAGGTGTCAAAGGGGTGGGGTCCACCTTTGGTCCAACTGGGTGTTGAGCAGGTGAGGGACTGATGTAGTATCAGCCGACACAGAAGGGACCACAGAGTTTGAAAATAGCCAAACTGGTAACCTGACAGTTAACCCTGGGAGAGTTAGTGTTGCCATATAAAGGGCACCAACATTTCCAGGAGAAGGGAAACGACCAGCATCCCCATCAGGTGGGGGACCTAGGTTGATGAATCCCGGGAAATTTGCCATATAAAGATGAAGTCCTAGTCAAACTAGCACACTCAAGATCTAAATGGGTAATGTGAACGTGGCCAGATAAGTTATTAAGACACTTGACTTGACCTTTTCATCTTTAAAGAGTCGAGAAAAGGACGAAAAGCTGACTCTAGTCTCCTTCGATTGTTTTTCGAGCACGAAGTGACAAGCTGCTCGCTTACACCTTTTCTGTTAGACAGTCTAAAAAGGATCAAAAGCTGACTACTCTGGAAATCTAGGTAAAAGGGTGTGCCCAACAAACCGTAAAACTGCTTATACACCTTAGCGATCAGAAGATCACCAAGGACTTCCCGTACTGCAGTCAATCTTCCCGAATGCTGTGTTCAGTGCATTACGGTTCGTAGGGCGGCAAACTCGGCTTCCTATGGATCAAAGGTTGTAATCCTATAGGGGTCTCCCAATTTATACTCGATGGTACGTGGGAGCACAGTCCGTACTGGTACCTATCGTTTCACCGTGGAGGAATCACCCAACCACTCAATGATAAACCACCAGGCTTAACGACGCCG
>APFE031378915.1:62566-87869 GCA_000404065.3 Pinus taeda
TGTGAACGTGGCCAGATAAATTATTAAGACATTTGACTTGACCTTTCCATCTTTAAAGAGTCGAGAAAAGGACGAAAAGCTGACTCTAGTCTCCTTCGATTGTTTATTGAGCACGAAGTGACAAGCTGCTCACTTACAACTTTTCTGTTAGACAGTCTGAAAAGGATCAAAAGCTTACTACTCTGGAAATCTAGGTAAAAGGGTGTGCCAAACAAACCGTAAAACTGCTTATACACCTTAGCAATCAGAAGATCACCAAGGACTTCCCGTACTGCAGTAAATCTTCCCGAATGCTGTGTTCAGTGCATTACGGTTCGTAGGGCGGCAAACTCGGCTTCCTATGGATCAAAGGTTGCAATCTATTAGGGTCTCCCAATTTATACTCACGGTACGTGGGAGCACAGTCCGTACTGGCACCTATCGTTTCACCGTGGAGGAATCACCCAACCACTCAACGATAAACTACCAGGCTTAACGACGCCGGAACACGTCTCTAGCCTAGACCTCTAGAATGTGAGCGTTAGATTCCAATGCGTTGTTAGGTTCATTGAATTAATTTAATTGTTCATCTTCAATTAAGTTTCATTTTTTGGCCTTAGCGAATGTAATCTCTCGAAATGTCTTAAATGCCACTACATGCAAGAATTGTATTCGTTTCATTTGGATGAAATCTAGCTATAGAAGAGTTAGGAGGTTCATACAAATAAAACGATGTCCAAAATTTCTAATGCAGTTAATCAACAAGAAAGGAAAAATCTCTTTTCTTTTTCTTCTTTTAAAAGCAAAAACTAACATAACATGCCTAATTGGTGAAAAGCAAAAATATTTTTCTTTTCTTTTTAAAAATAATATGATAATGCACTTAAAGAGTTTCAAGGGATATTCACCATCAGATAATTCATTCCAAAGAATCTATAGCCAGTTTTGAAACAAAAATAATAACCCAACAAAGCAAAGAAAAGCCAAGATTTTCAAGTAACTATGTAAGCTAAGTCACAACGAAATCAGGCAAAACAAGCGAGCTAAAAACGAGATATTCGCAGTATGAAGTGTAAAACTCATATAACCATCAGGAGAATATGGAAATCAATCAACAAAAAGACCGGATCTGTAAATCATCAATCTAACAGAAGGCTCGATAACACAAAAACCACAAAGGTCAAGATGTGAAATCGGTGGACAATGGCAAACAACTGCAGGATAAAAAACCAACAGCCAAATATCAATCCAACAGACTCCCAGAAAGTATAACAAACAGAGAGAGACAAACCCAACTTTAAGAGACTGGCAAACAAGTTTATTTAAAAACTTAAGCAGTGCGGCGCGACTGTATGCCTGCAACCCGCGCTAAACAGAGATTGGCACGAGTTGTCAGAGAGCAACACGCGCCGACCAGCGCGACTGTGTAAAGAAAAAGCGCACTGGCGGAAAACGCCAGGCAAAAAGACAGACAGAGTGGTCTCAGGCTTGGCTTCTGGTATCCAGACAGAGCCAGCAAGTAAAAAGATAGCAAGAAAACTAACCAAGAGAGTTATTCAGACAAATAAATGAAAGAAAAACGACATGCGAAGCAAGATCGATATTGTCCAGTTCGTAAATCAACCCGGAGATCGACTGAAGTGGCGTTGATCTACTTCACTTCCGCATAGCAGAAGTGTTTCGAAGGCTGCCTGGCCGCTCTTCAGACTCCGTCCACAACTTACAAATCAGACAATACAAACACAAACAACAATCAACTTCCCCAGTGAAGTCGCCAAATTTTTGTGGTCGGTAAATCCCGGCTGCGGACAGAGGCAATCCCACTAGCCCGATAGGGGTCTAGCAACAATCAAACACGCTGCATGCAAGCTCCTAATTGCATAATCAAAAGGTTGGTCAGAAAGACCTACCTGGAATCCAACGCTATTTTGTCGTGGAAGAAACGTCACTCATGTCCTCTAGCTTTGGCCGGTCACTATCCTCGCGTTCCCCGCATGGACACCTGCACAAACAAAGGACAATCCAAAACAAGCGTAAAATCCAAGATCATACAATTATACATCAGTAAAGCAGGATATAACTCAAATATTACCAGAAGAATACATGAGTGGAACCATAATAACAGTCGTTCATTATTCAATAAAAGAAGAGAAGAATTACAACCAATTAAGGCTTGACGCTGCAAATCTCCTCCAACTGGGTCAGCAGTTAGACATGCCTTGCAAAGTCACTTCTTTCTCTCAAAATTTCGGCAGCATGACTTCTCTCTCAGCTCTTACTATCAATTTAGCATCATCTCACTTTAGCTCAAAACTTCAGCACTCTGACACTAGCATTCCAAAAAACTCGCTGGTTCAATGCAGGATGACAGTGTTTTATAGATGGAAGAGGAGAAAGTATTCATCGTATCCGGACACCTACTGAAGATTTGGTATTGTCCCAGAATAACCTTTGGACTGAGTTGTCATGGATGAAAAAGACGACACTCGATCATATCCATGGGATTTTTCCTCAGGGAACTGCATGAGTAATGGAGGAAAAAACACTTCAGTGCGCATTGGCCAAAAATCATGACTAATTTTGTGTGGCGCGGGCTTTGTTCTGTGACAGCGCGTCTATGGGCGCACCCTCTTTGTAGGAACTGAGCCATTGGCGCGGGTTAGACACCGTGGACCTGCGCTAATGGAAAAAGGGTATTTTTTAGGGTTGATCTTCAGAAGGTGTCTTCAGGGATATTGAAGTTCATACTTAGGAGACCTCAATGCCAGTGTTTTCAAGTTGTGTCACTGGTCACAGGTCCGTAAATGTGTCCTCCAGTGTGTGACAGCGGGGGTAACAAGGACGGTGACCAACGGTGACAAATTACTGCGTAACAATAAGCATTGCTCTACTGCCAACGAACCTGGTCAGTACCCTGGCAGAGTTACTTGCATCACCACTCTATGCATGAAACCTTTCTCTTCTTTCACCTTATTCATTTTTCATTTTTTCAAAGAATTTCATATTTTCATTTTTCATTTTTCATTTTTTTATAATTGTGCATAACACTTATTCATTTTAGAGGCAGAAGAGGGATCCTGACTTATTGAGAGCAGAAGAGGTTGTTCCTTTAGAGAAGTATTTTATATATACCTTTGACATTCTTGTTAAGATTTTCCCCCTCACCTTACTCTACCTGACTGAGCTAACAAGGGTCAACCCAAAACAACCAACTAGAGTAGGTGATACTAGTTATCGCGCAAGCGTTGTGTTTTCATCAAGGTTTACTTCGAACAGAACATATTTTACATTGGTATATCATGGACTGAAGACAACAAGTTCTTCATACAGAGACAGGACGGTAGATAACCAAGTATTGATAACTGTACAAGTCCTCTTGTACTTTACCTTGCTTGTTTCAAGACTCGCACATGGTTCATGCGAAACTAACCTACGAACGTAAACAAGAAAACAAACAACTAAAAGAGTGAAGAGCATAAGAAAATACAAAAGAAAAGCAAGTAAGCAAACAAACACACAAAGTAAGAAGCAAACAAGATAAGAAGCAAACACTACTCCTACTTCTAAGCTAACGATGCATGGGTCTACTTACGTAAAGTGATACTTCCAATGCAGCCACTAACGCATTGGTTGACCCATGTTGGTGAAGGCATGGTTTGTGAACAGTACAGTCATGCTAACCAACGAACATGAAAGACATAACAATGAAGACAAACGCACTTCGAGTTTAAATATGTCCACAGAAAATTAATGAGTGAAAGAGCATGACATGCAATCTATGGACTTACCATAGTGTTGTGCTACACTGCATGCAAATGTTAAGCATATGCATTCTCTTGATTGTGACATGCAAGAAAATGAGAGAAACAAAGACAACTTACGTCGCATGTGTGTGCTTGTTATGTGAGATTCCTCCAATGCATGAGTGATGGGACCATGTAGTTCAAGTGGAGGAAGGAAAATCCATGTGTGGGATTGATATTCAATGCATACAGATGATTGATGAGGAGCCTTGGGTGTTTCAACAATTTCCTGATCAGAAATGAAACTAACCTCAGGAGACCAAGGGCCTGACATAACCATCAGGTTGGGCTAAAGTGCCTTGACAGTCTGCGGGGTTTCGACTTCATCGACAAATAGATCATCACAGGTGGCTTCGAAAGATCAACAATGATAGAATCATCATTGTGATCGAATACAGGAGTAAAAAGATCACACAAGCTACGAAAAAAAAAAAAAAAAAAAATCAATGATTTCATCTGCATCCTCATGATCTAATGAATCAAACAGAGGGGTAGGTGAGAAGTGAGAAAGTTCACCCTCTACGCTCCTGGAAAAGGCAGATGAAAAATCAAGTGGATGTTCAATGAATGATTTATCATCTTCGATGTTGAATGATGGATTGACATCCAGTGTGTTCTGCCAATGGTCAATAATGGGTGCATCCATAGATGGAAATACACAAGAAAAATCAGGGATAGCATAATCACCGAAGATGTCAGGAAAAAGCGGAGGAGGCGCAAATAGAAGGGAAGCATCCATTGTTGTGGGTTGATGTTCAAGTTCCCAACCATACTCTTCATGAATGATAGCACAGGTTGGTTGTGAAACACCAACTTCGTCGATGGATTGATCCTTGTTCATAACAAGTGTAGAGTCTGGAACAAAAGAACACGGGACAGTGCAATCCAAAGAATCAGCAGAACACGAAGACAGAGGTTGAGATAAAAAGTGCACGTGACAACCCATGGGCTTCGCAACCAAATCTGTGTGAAAATTGAGAGAAGTGATGTTGGGAGGATGTGACATTTGAACATATGTGTGTGCATGTTCTCCCACTTCACTATGTGGTGGTGACAATGTTTGATGAGGGGATGGCAAACAATCACTTGTGACAGCGACTATGTCTGTCTGTGATTGCGTAGCTCCATCACCAAATTATGTTGAGCAGGGCATGAACTTCAACTTCATCTTGGGATTAACTGATTTGTTAAGGAAATATTCTAAACTGTCCCAAAGATATTGGAATTTCATCTGGTTTTTCAGAGCTTCAAACTGAAGTACACGGAAGCGCTACCAAAAATCCATAGGTGTGTGGATTCTTCTGTTGTTTTAACATTTTTTTGTCAAGAGGTTCAGGATCAAAATGATGGAAATTAGACTCAATTAGATCACATAACTACCTAAGTTAGTGCACACAACCGTGAGACAGGTCGTGGCACCATCATTGTAGGGATTTGCTAAGTGTGTGTGAAAGAAGCAAGCTAGCCTCGACTTCATTGAACTCATATGCATCCTCAAGGAATTCAAGGAAGTCATGTAAGTACTCAGGCTAGGCCACTTCGCCTTCACCATTGTACATGAATTCTGACAAGAGATCATAAAAATCCCTAGTGATGTCGACAGGTTCAACATTAGATAGACATAGCAGAGGGAGGAGTCTAATAGTCTCCATGACATATATGCGAAGATTCACAACAGGATGAGAGGACACAATTTATCATATGGCCCTCCTTCTAGCACCAAAAATGTTGACGGTGTTGGACACACCAACATGTTAAGGGATCTCCCCGGTAAGAAGTCCCAACTAGACCTCAGATCGTTTGGTGTAGGAGTCCCAATAGTGGATTGTACAATATCGCCTTGACCGCGATTGCACGCAGAGGTAAGTAGGATGCCCTTGTTGGTAGCAAGGGTGTGACATGCATAGCAAGCCAAGGAAGGTGCATGAAGGGTTCTAACACCCAGAAAGTGGGATGAGTGTGCCCCTTAGAAACCTGTGGGAACACGCGGCTTGAAAGGGAACACACGAGAAAAGATACATCACAAGTTGGAAGGCATTTTAACCAACAAGCCAAAGTGATGGTTAAACCAACATCACATTTCAACAAGATTCATACATACATATATAGAAAGAGTCCATACATGAATGTGTAAGCGAACAGCTACATATATCATTAGAGTAACCAAGATAGCTAAAATACAATAACAACATATGCATTAAACATTATGGCTCTATTATATGAAGAAAGTGAAAGTTCCAATCATACATACAACCATGTCCAACTACTAGTCTCGACAACAGAACGTTACAGTCATTGTCACTTGTTGCTCCAAAGAGATATACTAGCTTTGCATTGTGGAGAAGCCAAGGCTCGTTACAATACACTCTAAGCTTTCTCTAAGATACTCTTATAGGAAGCTTGGCTCCCAAAATCCTGTACAATGAGTATGAGGTTCTATAAATAGAAAAGGGTGGGGTGATCCTTGACAACCCCCCTTTATGACTCTTCACCTACCCTCATGACTCTTCACCTATTACATGACTATTACATTCGACTATCGACACTTGGACTTTCACTTTTACAAGATGTTACATTACAATCTACACATGTACCCATGTGAGACAAAATAGGCTTGATCAAGCCATGCAATACATCACTAAGACTTGGTTAGTTGTGGGAAGACCAACTCTTCGACATCCTCACGATGATCGATGGTGGCGAACTGATGCCAAGCTCGGTAGTCCATGATGGTGTCCGTGTACTCTGTGGTGACATCTTTCTGGAAATGAACTCTTGCCTCTATTGCATCCGAGTACACTGATTTGGCTCCTCTGTCCAACTCGTCTGCTAACATGTGCATCATAGTCTTGAGCGCAGCCAGACCAATAACATAATGATGCATAGTGTCTGCGTTGATCTCTAAGTCTGCATTGGTGCTTATGTTCATTAACTCATCAAAGTACATGTCCAGCTCCAGTCATACTTGATTTTTTGTCTTCACCTCGGTGAGTGTGCTGATGGATGGGATTGCATGTGTGTGCAAAATGGCATCCATGCTCCTGAACACCTGTGCATGTGAAGCCTGCAAATTGGTGATGAGCTACGGGAGTTCCTCGTAGTTCTCGATCTAACTCCGGATGTGTGCCTTCAACTCTACCACCTTTGGCTTCATCATCTTGTGCAAGTGTAATGGGGCTCTTTTGTACCTCATTGTCCATGTATGCATGTGGTCGACAACAGTGTGCATGTCTGAAAAGATATGTGCTCTCCTAGCACAGCGTTGTTGCCAATCGTTGAGATGGACAACTACCTTATGCATGGTGCCGAATCTGGAATACAATGTCCACATGACTGTCTCGAGAGACAATACTTCATTTAGTATCGCTCTCCTCAAATCTGCTATGGTGGACATTGTAACCTGTTCACCTCCCTGCTTGGCCACTTGTAGCTCTTTAGCCATCCACTCATTCTCTGGTATCAAGAATCGAACACTCGAGTTGGTGGATTCAATATATGCTCTGGTAGCATCAATCAATGCTGTTGGATGTTTGTGCACATCAGAAATGATCACTCATTCTTCAAATTGTGCAGGAGATACATGGACATTTGGAGTAGTCACTCTGCGCGACTGCACAACTTTGTGTTGTGACTCGTTGAAAGATATGTTGTGCATCTCCACCTTCAGATTGTCTTCAAGGATCTTTGTGTCTCATTGATCACTTGGGAATTTCTCTACTTCCGGATCTGGTGAAGCGGGTGGGGTGACCTCTTGGTCATGAGGCATGAGGTTTGCATCCTGATCGAACTTTGGCTGCACCACGTCTGTGTCCATCTATTCTAGCATTTGTTCAATCTCTTGAGCTAATTCCTTCTCCTGCAACTGCTCACCCTGATTGCTTTATGTCAGCTACTCAGATGAGTCTACTACCTGTATGGGCGTAGTTTCATCAATCTGTGCATGTTGCGCCTCCTATTGTGTATGTCCCCGTTGTGCTTCCTTCTCCCTTCTGCGCAACTCCTATTCTTCTCGAATTTGTTGCTTCAACTCTTGCAACTCCATTTCTGTTTCCTCCGTCCTCTATTTCTCTATTTGCCTTTGCGCGTTCCTCCTGTCGCGTTGCCACCTCTTAGCATCAATCTCCAAAGACGCTTTCAACACAAGTGGATTTGATTTGAACTTGCAGCTTTTCTCTGCCTCTATGTTGTCAATAACCTTTCTCTTTCCTTTTTCATGTGCAACTATGTTACCCTCTACTGTTGTTGATGATGTTGCTCTCTAAGATGTTGCTTCCCTCTACTTTGCTAACCATTCCACAGTTATGCTAACCGGTTCATTGAACTTGGAGAATCTGTGACAATATCTCCATGGGTCTTCCTTAGGCCAATGACACGCCTCGTGGATCCAAGGAAACCACACTCACACAGATTTCTTTCACCAAGAAATGTGAATCATACGGATTGAAACTTTTGGTGTCGAAGGTGAATCTCTTGAATTCCTCTGTCTCAACCTCAACATGATTGAGAAGTCATATCTCATACAACCCGATCTACAAAGGAAGAGTAGGTCAAGGTGCCTTCTTCTTCCTGTGCAGTCTAGCTAAAAACCTTGTTGAGATGTGATATGACACCTCTTGCATGATGAGCTTGTCCATGGAAAACTTCAGTAAAACATGCAGAGGCTTCTTCGCATTGTACATCTGTATGAAGGTGCCAAGGGGTGAGGCATACCAATCTGCTATGTCAATGAATGCCTCTATTGCTGCTTGCGACATGCAAGGTGTATCCTACTCAAATATCATTTTGTACACCAAGGTGACAAAGTGTTCTGACAACTGTGTGATAACTTCGCGGAAGCTGCATGCGGAGAACAACCTACTGTAAGTGTTCATAGAGGTCTCTGAAGGTGTCCATGCCCAACTCAAGCCCGGGAAATGCTAATGGGCACAAATTTCATCAAGAATGTACGCAAACATGTAAATCTTTACTTGCTGACCTTTGGGCGGATGCCAGGCTTTTGTTACCAATTCCTTCAAGCTGAGAGCCAACATGTCGGACTAGTTGCATGGTCTACCCTCGTTGGCTAGTTGGTCCAACGCGACCACCCAACTCTGTGGGAAGGTCTTTGTGCTCTCTTGGCCATGTAGTCACCATGCAAAGATTACCAAGTACTGATATACCTTCCATAGTATCTTCATCTTGTCAACCTGGTTGGGTGTTGTCCGTAACTTGGATGGCTCTTTCACCCAGTTCTTTAAGATTCCTTTGGAATTTGCACTGTTGAAGGGTGTCTCCATTGTAATCACCGGCTGCGGCAAGTGGTACATCTACTGAAATTACTTTGCCCTAAAGGTAGCAAGCTTTGTCTCGCTGACACTGCTTAACACCATCGTTTGAGGATCAGTGTGTAAGACAATCCAGTGGATAATGTTCGCGCATGTAAACGCGGGATACCTGCATGAAATCTGATACAAGCCAAACTTGTGGATGTTCACATAGACCCTACGGTCTTCCAGATCTTCCTCAAATGTGCCTGAGAATGTGTCATTGATGCCCTACCATTTCAACTTGATGTCTTTGTCTACGAGAAGCTTGGTGTCTTCGTAAATTGGCAAGCTCATAGACACTTGCTCAACTACATCTCCGATTGCACTTCCGACGGTGTCCTTTGACCCTACTCTTTTGGAGGCCATTAAACCTAAACTGCTGAGAGACGAATGAACACTTGTGATACATGGAGACATAGCGACACTCATGGCAAGCAATCTATCAGTTGAAAACCAAAACAAATTTGAGGACTGACATGCAACATACCTGGGAAATTGATAGTAAATATTGCGCAATTTTCACCGAGAGGCTGGGAGATTGACTGCCAAAATTGCACAAGGCACAATCCAAACTGTCAGGAGGTTGACTGTCTACTGAAATTGCACAATGCAAAGTCCAGGCTGGCTTACTGGGTACTGAAACTGTGTAACGCACAATTTTAGTCAGCAAGGCATGCAAGCCCAAGGACTACATTGTGCAATTTTCTTGGCCAGTAGGGCACTGCCTCCCAGAATTGCGCAGAGAAATCTTGGAGGTCAGTGCCGGCTATTTTTGCGCATTTTCTGGGAGGAAGTGAGAGACTTCATCTCCATAAATGTGCATTGTTGTCCGTGTAAGGAAAGGTTCGGGCCAAGGCAGCCCAGACCCGCTGACAGGCGACTGAAAACATGAGAAGGTTTGAATGCATGGCAAGACTGAGTGTAATCAATTGTGAATGATCATGCATGCAAACAATGAATGTAGCATTCAAAACATGGGAAAGCACGCATGTGTGTGAAGCGAGTCACCGCAACAGCGACCGTTAGCGCAAAAACAATGTCATGCATGTGACAACAGTGAGATGCAAATAAAAACTAAAATGGTGCTTGTACAAGCTAACATACATCAAAACGACAACAAGCATTCATTGAAACCAAGCAGACAACACTCACACAAGCTTAAATACAAAAAGTGGTAGAAAAGCAGAAAAAGACATGTAAAGCGGACTTACCTAGAAAAAGTTGAGTTGTTTGTGCCAAAGACTCTCCTAGATGCAATGTGGGATGTCAAAGCTCCAAGGTCGATGTGAGGAATGATCTCTACAGTGTCGAATAAATAGGTTTTGAGTGGATGAGGCTTATGACGCACATGTCACAAATCTAGGAAAAAGCGACACTTGGAGGGAAGTTTCTAAAATGATCTTTCCATATAACCTCTACCTGCTAAAAATAGATCCCTAAAATCTAGGGATGTTTTTTGCATGTTGCTTTTTGTCTTTTAGGGAAAAGCAGCCCATGCATGCAAATAAGGATTTCTCAGGCCTGGAGGGAACTGGTTAACTTGAAGGCACATGCAGTAGTTTGCAAACCTGGGGATGAAATTTGCGTAGTTTATGGGTTAAGCAAGGCGGGTTGTCCCTTAGGTATTGCGCAATTTATGTGGTCAGCAAGTAACTACCTCCCAAAATTGCGCAATTTTTGGGCTGAAACCCAGTGTCGGGCTAGATTGTGCAATTTTTTGAGGGAGGGTTGCTTAACTCTATTCTGCAATTCTGGAGCCCAGTAGGATTGCACAATTTCTAGAGGGAAGGTTGGTTCCCCTCTAGAATTACACAATTTTCAAGGGGAGCATCTCAACCATAAAATGGTCTAAGTCTGGAAAGATAGCTTGCGGGTAGGGAACAAACAAGTTGACATGCATAGGTTGACATGCCACTGAAACTCAACTGAAGCATATGTAATTGACAGTGCAAGACATGC
Source organism: Pinus taeda (assembly GCA_000404065.3). Taxonomy (NCBI): domain Eukaryota; kingdom Viridiplantae; phylum Streptophyta; class Pinopsida; order Pinales; family Pinaceae; genus Pinus; species Pinus taeda. The sequence goes on from APFE031378915.1 coordinate 73,614, forward strand.
TGCTAAGGATGGTTGGTAAGGAGGCTCCAAAACAAAGCTAAGGCAAAATTTTGGAGGGTGGTTGTATGCTACAACACAAGTATAGTAGAATTTTGATCATAGACCTGTAAAGTGATGAATCAACTTTAAGAAATTCATCACCCTTGCTTAAATTGCATCCAATTATCATAGGAATACTAACTAGTGCACATTCTTTCATTGAAAATTGTTTGAGCATCTCCTTGAGGTATTTGGTTTAAGCAATGAATATTACTTCGATTTCTTGAGAAACTTATAGTCCAAGGAAGAGGATAATTATCCCATCATTGCATTTCAAAATCCTTTGACATTTTCTGATTAGAACCACTCCCTATGGGGAGTCATATGAGAGGATGCGCCTGATTCAATCAATTGTGCTTCATGATCTACATGTATACTTGAAGAAGTCAAGTACACATCCCCACTCTCATCTGAGGTGGTTTTTTCCTCTACAAATGAATCATAATCAGATACCTTTCCTTTCTTAGGAGTTTTAGATCTATAATATTTCTTGTACTTCCCTCGTTTTCCACATTTATAGCATACCTTTACAATTTTTCCTGGAGATTTAGATCTCTCTCTATATTTAGATCTCCCACTTGAGGGATTATTTATATTTTTGTCTTGTTAGTGTCCTCTCACAAACGAGGTATCTTTATTCTCACTCTCCATGTTTTTCGATCTCATCTCCTCTAACGACAAAGATGAGACTATTTCATCAAATTTCAAGGTAGTTACATTACTGCCCCAATAATCAGACTATCCCACAAGTCTGGTAGAGAGCATAATAGATTGATGCACTTATCCTCATTTGAAATATTAATATCAGTAGATAATTACTGACTTACCACAATATTGAAAGCGTTCAGGTGCTCTGCCACCAAGTCTCCATCCCTCATCCTCGGGTTATATAGTTTCTCTCATAGGAACTATTTATTTACCTGGGACTTAGACTAGTACAAAGTCCTTAACTTTTCCCACAAATATTTTGTTATACCTTCTCTTGAAAAAATCAGTAATATCGAATCTGAGACACACAACTGTATTGTGCTCTTTTCTTTCTAACCCAACTTGGTCCAATTTTCTGTCACATTGTTGTTGGTTTAGTACTTAGATCCACAACAATCTGTTGATTTTTATCCACCAATAGATCCACCATCTTAAGCTTCCACAACTCAAAACTTTATCTGTTGAATTTATCGATCTTTGTCTTTCCACTATTCACCATTCCTTTTCACTGTAAGAATCATCTGACATATCTCCCACTATAACAAGGTCTACCACAAGCCCGAGCAAAGCCCCTTAGCCACAAAGGTGTCCCCTTGAAGCCCAATCCACTCTAATACCAAATGACGATTTTAGCCCTATACAGATAATACATACAAACGAATTCATAAAAATAGAAAATATGTAATGGCAAGAATAGAAAACTATACACAGAGATTCTCTCCTGGAACCCAAAACCGAGAAAACTAGATTGATTTTTCATTATATTCCTTTTAATGTTACAATACATTATATGCATGTTGAAGCATTCATAAACCCCTAATAATTTAACCTTGGATTAGAATATAATTGTAGTTCCTTTGACCAACTCTACAAAACCATGTGAAGAACCACCATGTGTAAAACCATGCACAAAACCATGGATGGGTTTGCCCAAAAAAAAAAAAAAATCAGATTTTTACCTCGAACCCCATGCAGGGGGCTCCTCCTACAACCCCTCAAACGGGGGGTGGTTCCACCACGTCCAATGCAATGTATCACATGTGGCACTAGCCGTGAAAATAATATAACACATACCCAACAACTAGAAAATTGAAGAAAATTTAACCAGAGAGAAAATGATACTGAGAGGAAAAATATTAATGCAACAACAATAATAACACATAAACACAAATTTTTATCCTAGGAGAAACCCCAACTCCGAGGAAATCCCACCATAATGAAATTTCATTATCCTTGGCAAAAACCCTGGCCCCAACCAATTGGGTTGAATTTGGAGGATAATTGGGTCTTCAGTTCCTTGTTAATCTCTTTGTTATTTCCAATAAGCAACATATCATCCACATACAAGACAAAATAAATAACGCGGTCAACAATTAATTTAAAATACACATAGTGATCTACTTTTCTTCTGGTGAAGCCAATTCCCTGTATATATGTATCAAATTTATGATACCACGTCCTTGGTGATTATTTTAACCCATACAAAGAATTTTTTAACCTGCATATCCGTTCTTTCTTACCCTTCACCGCAAAGCCTTCAGGTTGCTTCATGTAGGTCTCTTCTTCCAGATCCCCATGAAGAAATGATGTCTTCATATCCATATGTTCTAACTCAAAATCAAAAGAATTAGTAACAGATAAAAGTAATATAATAGAAGCTACCTTGGCAATAGGATAAAAAATATCACCAAAATCAATTCTCGGCACCTGGGAATAACCTTTTGCTACCAACCGAGCTTTGTATTTCTTCACCTTTTCTTCTGCATTCATCTTCTTCTTAAGCACCCATTTGCTACCAATGGGTTTCCTTCCAGTCAGCAACTCCACCAGATCCCAAGCCTCATTTTTGTGCAAAGATGTCATTTCATCAACCATGGCCTCTTTCCAAAGTTTTCCATCCTCTGAATCTATTGCTTCCCTGACAATTATATGATCATCATAAGTAATAGATAAAGCAAAATTAAACATAAAATAGCTGGAATATACCTTTTTGGTTGCCTTCTTTCTCAAACTGGTCTTCTCACAGCTAGAGTTTGTGGCTCTTCATCTTTTGATTCCTCTTCTGTTGTAGTGTCTGATTCTTCCTCCTTTAGCTCAAATCCTATCTTCACAGGTTCCTTTTGTAGGACTTCATGTTTAATAACATATTTCACCTCTCTAAACACCACACAATGGTTTTACACAATCTTCCTTGTTTCTAGGTTCCAAAACTTATAACCTTTTAAACCATCCTTAGACCCAATAAAGATGCACCTTTCAAATTTACCATACAACTTGGTTCTTTTCTCCTTTGGAACATGTACATATGCATCACATCCAAATACCCTTAGATGTGAAAGAGTTATGGAGCCTTATCCTCCAATTCTAATGAAGGTGATATGTTAACCAAGTAACATGCAATCTCCACTGCCTCTGCCCAGAATTCTTGTCCTAACCTGGCACCATTGAGCATGCTTCTTTCCTTTTCCATCAACGTCATGTTCATTCTTTCTGCAACTCCAATTTTCTGAGGTGTGTACGCAGTAGTCTTCTACCGTGCTATACCACACTTCTTACAAAACTCTTCAAGTTCCTTCTTGCAAAACTCTCCACCGTTATCTATCCTCAGCACCTTTATCTTCTTCTCTATCTGATTTTCCACCAGAGCCTTAGATTCTTTAAACCTATCAAAGACTTCAAATTTCTTCCTAAGGAAATATATCCATGTATTCCTTGAGAATTCATCTATAAATGATACATAGTACACAAAATTACCCAGTGATGGAACTGACATAGGTCCAAACACATCACTGTGCACAAGCTCTAATATTTGTTTTGTCCTCTTAGTTCGAGATGGGAAACTCACCCAATTTTGCTTCCCATATACACAATTTTCATAGAAATCAAAATCCAAAGAGAAATTATACATACCTTCTACCATACCATTACCATGAAGTATTCGAAGGCCCTTCTCTCTAATATGTCCAAGCCTTTGATGCTATAGCATGGTCTTTTCTCCAAAGACCACTAGATTTTCTGCTCCACTTTCAGGAACCATAAAACTATTGCACCCATTAATAAGAGTGTTACCCTGAAGCTTGTACACAGTTCCAATCCAAACTCCTCATATCAATAATAGTGCTCCCCGAACCATCTTTCAGGTATCTTTCTCGAACACTATTTTTACACCCGCACCATCCAACTTGCTTACAAAAAAGATTTCTAGCCAATACACAAATATGTAGAACATCCGGAAGTGTTATAATCCTTCCACCTTACAACTTCAACTTGATTTTTCCGTTACTGATGATTCTAGCCTTCCTATCATCCCTTAAAAAGACATCGCCACCATCATATTTATCATACTTGCAGAACCACTCCTTGTGGGGAGTGAAGTGAAAGGATGCACTGAGTCAATCGACCATGCCTCATGATCTACATGTGTACTTGAAGAAGAAGCCAATTAAACATCCCCACCTTCATTTGAGGTGGTTTTCGTCTCTGCAGGAGGAGCATCATCAGATCCCTTTCCTTTCTCAGTTGCTTTAGATCTACAGTACTTTTTGAAGTGCCCTTCCTTTCTGCATTTCCAACACACCTTTACAGGTTTTCCTAGAGATTTAGATCTCCCTCAAAATTTAGATCTCGCACTCGAGGATTTTTTTTTATGTTATTGGACCATCCTTGTACAGACAAGGCATCACCATTACGGTCATCCATATTTTTTGGTGTCATCTCCTCTGACAGCAAGGATGAGACTATTTCATCAAACATCAAGGCTGTTGCATTGCTACCTATGGCAACAACTAGACCATCCCTCGAATTTGGTAGAGAACACAACAAACTGATGCACTTATCTTCATCTGAATTTTTTATATCAACAGATAAAAACTGGCTTACCACAATATTAAAGGCATTCAAATGCTCTGTCACGAAGTCTCCATCCTTCATCCTCAAGTTCTACAATATTTTTCCATAGGAACAGTTTATTCACCAAAGACTTAGATTGGTACAAAGTCCCTAACTTGTCCCACAAAGCCTTCGTTGAAGCTTCCCCTAATACATTCAACAATACTAAATCTAAGATACACAATTGTATTGTGCTCTTTGCCTTTCGATCCAACTTTTCCTAGCCTTTAGCTGACATTTCCGTTAGTTTAGTACCCAGATCTACTGTGATCCACTGATCTTTATCCACCAATAGATCCTCCATCTTGAGTTTCCACAACTCAAAACTCTCACCATTAAATTTCTCAATATCTATCTTTCCGTTGCACTCCATCTTCTTTCACCATATGGATCGATCTTGCAGATCTCCCACTGAATAGGGTATACCACAGGTCTGAGCAAAACCCCTCAGCAACAAAGGCGTCCCCTTGAAGCTGAAATAACTCTCATACCAAATGAAGAAAATTTAACCAGAGAGATAGTATTACTGAGAGGAAAAATATTAACGCAACAACAATAATAACACATAAACACAAATGTTTAACTTGGGAGAAACCCCAACTCCAGGGAAAACCAACCATAATGAAATTTCATTACCCTTGGCCAAAACCCTGGCCATCTTGACCAAGTGAGCCTTCACCGCTCACCTCCTTAGCCTGCCTTACAATGAAGTCTTTCCACCTTTTATAGGCTCCATTACATGGAATACTGTGGGCAGAAAACCATGGGTACACAATACCACGTGCCCCAAAACTACCCATGCTTAACTTAGTCAACCTTGACTCTAACCTCGAGTCAATTTACCTAACAAAAATGGTAATTGTTCATGAACAATCATATGAAGACTTTGTTAGTTTTATTTGTTAGTCTAATTCATGTAAACTCTTTTTGGTTGTATTTTATGAGGAAGATTGTATAATAAAGATGAATAAAAATAACTATTTTATAAAGATCATCATTTTAATTGGAAGGGCTCTTTAAAGAGCGGTTACAAATGCTTGCAAGCACACATTTATGTATTCTTTTATATTTCTAGTTGAAATAATAAGTATATTTTTTTCTTGAAATAAATATATATTTATGCTTTTACATTCACATATTTGGTTAACTTCTTCATTTGTATTTATGGGGCAAGTGTGATGAGGCTAATAACTTGAAATGTTTGCATTATGCCTAAGGATGAGGAGGTATACAGTTGATTAGTATTACAACTTAAAGTAGCATCGTGGTTATCATATGGGTGGTCTATTGTGTAGAGGGATGTTCTCCTTAGTAGTTATTTCTAAGGCATCATCATCGCATTGCACATCATATTTGTAATAGTAGGGAATTTTGGTTCATGTGACATAATTTCAGCGCCTCACTGCTTCCACATATCAAACTCCTAAATTATCATCAAAGGTATTTGGGAGAATGGAGGAAGGAGCCAACTTGGTGTGGTGGCAAATGTTAGGTAGTCGAGCAAGATGGATTTGGCCAAAATATTAATTTAGGGTCGGAAGGTGTATTGGATGTGTGTTGTAGACATTCCTCATTCTCAAGGGTGAAGACTAAGAAAGAAGAAGATCTTTATTGGACAGATTTATAAGATGTCAATACTCACTCTTAGAAGGACTATTGACCCATTGATTATGAGTTTACCCTATGGATTGACATACTATTCTAGAGAATATTGATTTTATTTCAGGGGAGGACTTGTTCAAAACATTATTGACATATGTGACCCCCTTTGGTATGATTAGGAGTGGAGCTTTGGGAATTGTTGGCCCAGTGTGATTCTTGCATGTTGTACTCTCTTCTTCATCAATGGCATGAGCTTAGCCCTCACCTTAATTCATGATGAGTGTTTACTAACATGAAGAGATGGTAGATTAGGAGATTGCATAATGCATGGTTGGTTCAAGTAAGCTACAAACTCTCAGTGTTTCATGGCCAGTGATTTACCAAGGCCTTCTTACCAAGGCACAACCAGTCATAAGTGGTCTCTCGAATGGGCTTTGCGTCTCTTGCCTTAGGCTAGAAATTGTGAAACACCTCCTTTAGGATTGCCTTTTTTCCAACACTTATTAGAAGTTTATGAGCATGCAACCATTTTGTAGAACAAGTAATATAAAAAACAATATATTACGTGATTTCAAATATTTCTTCCATTTCATTCAATAACATTTAATATAACTTAACACTTCTAATTTTATTTATTTATTTAAAACTTTAATGCAAATAAAAGAATAAATTTAACTCTTTATCATCAACGTTTGACATTTTATTTATTAAAAAAACGCATGATTTTTAAGTAAAACTGAACTTTTATAAATTACCTACAATTTTACTTTATAACTTGATACTTCTAATTTTATTTATTTTTTAAAAACTTCAATGCAAATAAATGAATAAATTTAACTCTTTATCATCAACATCGACATTTTATCTATAAAAAAACACATAATTGTAACTAAAATTAAACTTTTAAAAATTACCTACAATTTTACTTTATAACTTAACACTTCAAATTTTATTTATTTTTTTATTTTTATTTTTTAAAACTGTAATGCAAATAAATAAATAAATTTAACTCTTTATTATCAATATTGACATTTTATTTATAAAAAAACACATAATTTTTAACTTGAACTTTTAAAAATTACCTACAATTTTACTTTTATAAACATCACTACCTAACCCAATGTAAAAAATAATGATTACTATCTTTTCTATTCCACCCTAACCTATGTCAAAAATTACATGATTACTATCTTTTCTATTCAATCTTCAAATAGAAATAACAAAAATAACTGATTCAACCCTGACTATGACTTACAAGATTAGCCATCCATCTCCTGCCATTTGTTTTTTTATATAAAATTATTCATGATTTATTAATAGTAATTATTCATTTATGTGACTTGGTTTTGGACTTTTTGATTCATGTATTTTAAAATTAGTAGAAAACAGGTGAATAAGTTTTTTAATAAAATAATTAAAAAATACTTTTATGTGGTGTCTTAAAGTTTCAACCCTTGTGATACATTTTCTTCGATGAGCACACCAATCTCGTGCAACACGAACCACAAAAAGCTCATGTTGTCTTGCAGATGTACTCATAAAATCATAAAAATAGAAGTAAACACGAGTCCCGTGAGAAACCTAACTAACAATTTCAGTGAATCTTTTGATTCTAATTTTAAATAACATTTCCAAAAAAAAGCAAATCCTAAATTAGGCATGGGATTAGTGCTCCCTCCATCATCTCTACCTCTCAATACCTATACCTCTCAATACCTATTAGGATGTGAGACAAGTACATCTCAATGAGAAAAGTTAAAACCTCCTAAAAATTAATATTGTAACAAAAATTTAGAATACCTTTGAGAATAAATATAATAAAATAAGTCATTTCAAAATACCTCTTAGGGATCAAATAAATGAAGTCATTACAAAAGACCTCAATACTACAACAAATGTGGTTACAGAAAACCTATGGGAATTGATACAACAATATAAAGCATTGTAAAAGATATTGTAAGGATCCTACCAAAAGAAAACTTGCTAGAAAACACCTCTAAGTGTCCATACAACAATAGAAGTACTTGCATAAGACCTCTTAAAAATTAGTATAGTGTTTTAATAAATTAATACACTAATAAATATTTACATAAAAACTAAAACTTCCTAATCATATTGTAACAAAAATTATCACAAAATACCTTTGAGAATAAATACAATAAAAGAAGTCATTTCAAAAACCTCTTAAGGATCACATAAATGAAGTTATTACAAAAACACCTTTAAAATTTGATACAATAATAAAAGTCCTTACAGAAAACCCCTTAAAAAGTGTTATCTAAATAAAAATAATTATAAAAGACTTTTAAAACTCAAAAAAATTAAAAATCCTTATAAAAAACTTCCTAAAAATATATACATTAACACTAGTGATTGTCAAAAACTTAAAAAAAAATCAATACTACAACATAAATGACCTTGAAAGATTAATACACAACAAGAGTTGTTACTTAAAATTCTAAAATTATTAAAGAGTTGAGACTTCTGTGATCCATAACATGTTTGTGAAAATAATTTTGGAAAATCACATAAAAAATCATTTGTCAACGTGTTTCGAACCAACTAGTGTGAGTATGGTTCATCATCAGGACCAATTGAAGATCAAATCTGAGCGATAAGTTAAAAAGGGAATGGCTATATTTGATAGCGATAAGTTAAATAGGGAATGCAGGTCATTAGCGTTTCGAACCAACCAGTGTGGTTCGTTGAAGATCACCAGTGTGGTTCATTATCAGGACAAGTTGAAGATCAAATCTGAGCGATAAGTTAAAAAGGTAAGTTAAAAAGGGAATGCAGGTCATTCCAACAGCTATATTTGATAGAGATAAGTTAAATAGGGAATGCAGGTCATTCCAATAGCTATATTTGATTGGGCAACAGATAAAAAAGACTTCTAATGGCTAGATTTGACCAAAGCCCAGGGGGAGGGGTCAAGGTTGTTAAAAAATCTTTTAAATAAACTATTGAAATAAATCTATATTATTAATGATATTAATATAAAAATAAATATTATTATTCATAATTAGGAATCAAATATTAGGGAATAATTCTATTAAGAATAATATACTAATATTAAAATTCTTAAACCTAGGGTAAATCTCATATTTAAAGTGACCATTGTTAACAATATCATTGTTAACTTCACAAATAAATATTATTACTATTATTAATAATAGTCTAGGTAAAAAATAATAGTAATATTATTATTATTAACTTCAAATTGATATTACCAATAATAATAGCCTAGGGTAAATAATCCAATATTACTAATTTATAATGTGAATAATTCTATTAAAAGACTAATATTATTATTACTAACTATCGTTACTATTTTTATTATTTATAATTGTTAATGATAATAGTGCCCAGGATGCGGGTGACGCTCGGACATTGATTTTCCACCATGCAGAGTAAAGAACTCAGGTACTGCCACCTGCAAAGCAGCATGGCGTCCCAGATCCCTATCTCTCGCAGAAGGAATGTTTTAATGAAGGTAGGACAGTGTAGGCCGGTTGCATTAATGAAGGACGCGCTCCAACGCAGCCTGTTAATGGTTATAAGCATGGCGATATCCTGGGCACAATCCACCTCCGATGTTCAGTTCTCTGGTTCTAGGTTCTGGTTTCAGTTATGGTGTGATGATAAGCAAGAGCCTGTCTTCACAGGCAAGTTTCAGGCTCGCTCGGGTTCGTTTTGGCAGCAATTCGAGTGCACCAGCGCTCTCCACAGGGGGATTAGTTCGGTGACTCAAGGTAAGCTGTTTGAAGCCTTTGATTTTTGTATTGACTGTGCTATCTCTCCGTCTCGAGTCTTCACTGTCTGTGCTCACTGGTCTCTGGTTCAATTTGGTCACTCCCCTGTTTCTAGCCTTAGTTTCTTTAATTTTATTGTGTCCTTTCCCTTGCTTGTTAAAATGAAGCACCATGGCAAGAGGAACCGCTCTGGGGATCGCCAAGGCAGTGGCAAGCGGCCTTCTGTCAGCCATTTGGCAGACCCAACTCACTCGCCCATTAACCTCTCCTTCTCTCCTGAGGATTTGCCTCCCCCGAGTCCTACTCGCAAGCCTGTTCCTAACAGCGCCTTCCAAACGACGCATTTAAAGTTTCAGAGTAGTTTCAGAGTAACTTGAACCGGCCTTTGATTACTGCTCATATTACCATTATTCTGTCGGAGGAAGAAAACCAAGTCACCCCTCTGTCCTGCATTGTGCCCAACCCATCTCATAGCAATGAGCGCTCCATGGATGAGGGAGTTCAGGAAATTAAGCAGGAGGTTGAGCCTGGTCAGAAGGGTATTCAACCCCTAAGTATTCCTCCTCTGGTTGATAGTGGCCTAATTGGGGCAAAAAGGGATACAGGCACCACCAGCCTCGGTAAGGCGACAGATGGCAAGGGGAATCTCAGTATGGGCAGTGCATGTCGGGATGTTGAGAAGACTCATGGGGAGGACGCAAAAGATGATTGACATGTGTTATGACATGTCTCCTTTTGTTCCTTGGTTTTTGCTCAGATGGCTATCTCCAGGCTTTTTGCTCTCGGTTCGGCTCGGCAGTGTCAATCTCAGGTTTTGGCTTCCCTTTGAGGAAGTGTCCGACCTCTTCCAGGATGTCTGCTCTCAGCTCTGCTTATATGTTTCTCTCTCTTTCTATCAGCCTATGTCTGATTCTAACGCCCATTTTGTTGGCTGTATGTTAATGTTTTCCCCAGTTTCTTACTTTTATGGGGCAGTGCTGCAATGTTGATGGCTCTCGGGCTCTGTCCCTTGAATCCTCAATTCCATGTAAAAATATTTTGAATTTCAGTTAATAGAATTTAGTTTTTGTCGAGAAAAAAAAATGATAATAGTGATATTTTTATAACTTTTATTATAAGGGTAAATTCATTTCTAAAAATAAAAGTGACTTAATGTTAAAAATATATTAATAAGATAATACTAATAATATAATGGTCCAGGGTGAAAAATTCATTTATTACTAATTATAATAATATTTCATTAAGAGATAAATAAATATTAATTCAAACCTGATCAAGGGAAGATATAAGATAACAAAGGACAAAGGAAAGCTTAAGAAACCAAAAGGCCAAGGAAAGGAAAAAACGATGAATGGGATGAAGAGGCTAGGAAGAAAGGTTTGGGATCTAGCAACTACTAATCTTCCAGCTATCATCCTTATTGAGATTATTAGGCCTTTTCTCGATTTCAAGGGCTTCCCTAAATTTTAGATGGTGAAACTGCGCAATAACACAAGCCTCAAGGGCTTCCCTAAATTTTAGATGGTGAAACTGCGCAATAACACAAGCCTCTTCGATACAAAAAATTCTTTACAAAGAGCCTCCTCAAAATCTCACTAAGAATATTGATACCATTAAAAGGTCCTTCAAAAAATCTCATAAAGATCTCATTAAAAGTCATTGCATAGACCTTTGAGAAGCAATATAACTAGCCAAAACCACCTAAGGCTCAAACGAGGGTGGTAAAAAGACATGAGGGTCTGTTTAAACTATTGAGAGATCAACAAGAATGATGCATTGCAAAACATTAATAACATTAAAAATATTGTTACTTCTAAGTTCAAAGAAAAAATGTGGTGTGAGAAAGATTTAGCGACTAAAAGAAAATTAAGTTATTATAAGAAGTTCATCAACCCTACCCTAGAAGATAAAAAGTATCTCTCTATTTTAACTAGCTCAAAGAAGAAAATTAATATAGCGAAGATTAAACCGAACTCTCATGAACTCCATAGTGAAACAGGTCGTTGGGCAGTTCCTAAAACACCATGGATGGAAAGGACCTACCATCTCTATGAGAATAGGAACATCGAGGATGAAGACCACTTCCTCTTAGAGTGCCCCAAGTACAACCACATTAGATCTCAATTTCATAATCTTTGTCCCAATACTGACCTTCTTAGCCTTTTACAATGTCAAAATTATAATGAGCTTGGGGGGCTTCTCTCCAAGTTTTTTGAGCATATGAATAAAATCTTAAATCAAACTAAATAATTTGTTTCTTTAGGTCCAATAGACCAAAATTTGGTCTCAGTGGATGTTAACCATCATCATCATCATCAACAATAACATTACACGTCCTTGGAAAAGATCTCCTCATAATGACACCACAATGTAAGTGTCGTGGGAGTTTTAAAAGTTGATAAAATAATAGAAATCTTTGCAAAATACCTAAAAAAATGAGTGTCACATTTAAAAAAATTGTTATAATAAATCCATGAGAATTCATGTAATAATAAAACTCCTTACTAAATACTTTTTAAGAATAAATACTATGACAGAAAACATTAATTAAGATTTTTGTAGAAAAATCTTATAAGATGGATACACCATATAACAATAGAAGTTTTGGTAAAGGATTTTTGAATTAATGTTTTGTTTATAAGTGATATTTTTTGAAAAGTTTTTTCAGTTTATTTTTCAATTTAATTTGTTTAAAATTTTGTAAAGATTTATTGAAATCACAAATTTGATTTCTGAAGTATGCACAATCAAAGTGCCCCCAAAATTTTTGAGAGTATTAAATTAGTTTTGGAAGATGTTAAATTTATATATACCATAAAAAAACAATTTAAATAACACAACTTGACTACAAATTTTAACTAATTCCAAAAAATCCAAAAAAACTCCAAAAATTGAAAATAACTTTTGTTGGAAGAAAAGTTTTTGAAAACTTATACAACAATGGAATATTTGAAATAAACTTCAAAATATAAAAATATTTCGTTTATTAAAAAATTAATTTTAATATTTGAAATAATTTCATCGTAAAAATTGAAGGTTTGAAAAACAAATATCATATAAACAATTTTCGATAATATAAAAAATAATTTTATATAAAAAATTAATTTTCTTAGAAAATAATTTTATTTTAAAAACGGTTTAAAAATTAAATTTTACAATATATAATATAAAACAATTTCCGTTATTAAAAAAACAAAATACATTCAAATTTAAAGTTAATAAACTAAATAATCAAAATCCCTAGTATAAATTTAAAAAGATATAGATATATATATGAACGTGAATTTTAAAGGCCTAAAAACGGCCGAGAAGAAAAGACGGTAACCCGTCATTGACGGGGCTGAACAGCCGGTACGGCGAAACTTAACTTTTTCCGTTACAGAGCCTCTTCTGGCTTGCATACCATCATAACAATCTCATGTCAGGCGGAGATTCCTCCATTTTGAATCCGGCGCTTGCAAAATGAGCTTTGGAGCGGCAATCGGGCGGCATTCAGGTCGCGGATCGCGTTGCGGGTGAGAAACGCTTCTTCTCCTCATCCTGCTCCTTCGAACGGTACCAGATGATCCCCGATTCGCCCTCTTTTGACCCATCTTTGCATGCATGCGCTAAATGCTGTTAAGGTAGCCTTTTGAGCCATTTCATCCATCAAATTTGGGTTTTGCTTATGAAATGAGATTAAATTTGGTCACTTCGTGTAATTTTCTGGCATATTTAGCTATTTGGATGGCGTGGAGCCGAATTTAAGGTCTCCGCACCCACGATCGCTGTTCGGCTTTGTTTGATTTTGGTTTAAATACCTTGCATGTCGAAATAGAGTCCCGCGGTCCGCGATTTGACGTTCTGAACCATTTTAGCTTTGTTCACGTTTTTAAGAAGAATGCAATGTTTTATGACCCCAGATCGGAGATGATTTTCCAATATCCCTTGCTTTTTGTATTTCAATTTGACGGCCTGTGAGGTATGTGCGGGTCTGGTTGTGATAACTTCTTTGTTCAGCCATATTAAAGCTTTATCTTGGATATGTATTTTTTATTTTTTATTTTTCAAATTTTTACCTTCATTTTAGCTCAAATCGACGGTATTTTAAGTTTTGTGCGGGCTGTTGTAAAAAACCTAGTTCTTCTGCAGCATTTGAGCTTCGTTCTTGATTAATTAATAGTTTAATTTGAGTTATGTGCTCTTTGTTTGCAAATTAGTTTATTGTCTATGATCATTTGAATGTGTACCAAGTCATTGTTTTATTTTTGCCTTGTCCAGTTTCCTT
>APFE031378917.1:0-22848 GCA_000404065.3 Pinus taeda
AAGGTGCACTGGTAAGGCCAAAAGGCATGACCAAAAATTCATAATGACCCTCATGAGTTCTAAATGCTGTTTTGGAATGTCTTCAGTCTTCATTCTGATTTGATGATATCCTGAACGAAGATCCAACTTGGTGAAGTAAATTGATCCATGCAATTCATCCAGTAATTCATCAATGACAGGAATGGGAAACTTACCTTTTTAATAGTGAGCTCGTTGAGCTCCCTATAATCCGGACACATGCACCATGATCCATCCTTCTTGTGCACCAATACTACTGGAGCAGAGAAAGAACTTTGACTCGGTTGAATTATACCAGCCTCTAGCATTTCTGCAACCATACGTTCAATTTCACTCTTTGGACATAGGGATATCTATACGGCCTGATGTTTGGAGGAACACTTCCTGGAATTAGATGAATAGCATGATCATGATCACGCACAGGTGGGAGACCTTTAGGAGTCTCAAATACCTTGGAATGATTATCCAAGACTTTTTGGAGATCTGGAGAAATAGACGATTCCGATGTGGAAACATCTAGCGAACATAATTGTGCAATTACACCTCTTTGTTCCTTTTTTAGAAGCTTTGTCATACCATTAGAGCTGATTATCTTTCCTGTTTTCCCTGCAATACCCCTTAATACAACTTCCTTTCCTTCCATAGAAAATTTCATGAAAAGTTCTTGAAAATTAAAAGCTATTGTACCCAAGGATTGTAGCCATTGGACTCCTAGTACAACATCAGCAACTCCCATTGGAATGGAAAGCATTGGGCTAGTCAATACATATTCTCCCATGGATAGCTTGATATTATGGCACTTTCCAGAGCAATTTATTGTTCCTCCATTTGCAACCATCACTTGACACTCTGGTGCTGGATATAAGGAGCAATTCAATTCTTTTGCTACCTTACAATGAATAAAATTGTGAGTACTTCCTGAATCAATCAACACTATTACCTTTTTCTTCTTGATTTGTCCTTCTATCTTGATGGTTTGAGGAGTGGTAATTCCCACCAATGCATTACAAGATATGGTCGGATTCATTTGTTCTTCATCCATGCTTTGTTCCTGGAGTATATCCTCTTCTTTTGACCTTTCTTTCTCCTTTTCTTCTTCCTCTTCACAATCTATGTAGAATAATTTCTTCTCAGGACACTTATAACGTTTATTGTATTTGCTATCACAACTATAAAAAAGCCCTTTTTCTGTTTTTTCTTCCAATTGTTGTGGTTTCAACCTTATAGGTTGTGGGAGACTAGGGGTAACAACACTTCCGTCTTTATAGTTGTGAGTGGTATGCTTCTTGGTTGCCATAATTTTGCTTTCCGTTTTTCTTGCTAACCTGAATGCCTTCTCTAATGAATCAGGTTCCCAAAGGTGAACATCATGTTGGATATTATCCTTTAAAGACCCTATGAACACATCAATCCTATGCTCCGCTGGAATATCTTTTACCCTTTTGTTCAATTTTTGGAACTCCTCAATGTGCTCCATTATTGGACCCTTTTGTTTGAGACTTATCAATTGGCTAAAAAATGTTGCTTTTTGTATCTTCATAATGTGCTATCATTTCTTCCGTAAAAATTGTCCAAGTGACACTTTGTTTATGAGAGCAAAGCCATCGATACCATACAAATTGATTTGGTTCCAAATATAAAGTTGCAATACGTACCTTTTGTGTGTTTTGCACATTATGGAGATCGAACAATTGCTCCATCTGTAGTATCCATGTTCCAAGATCCTTGCCATCAAACTTCCTCATATCGATTTTTGGAACATGGTGGATCTTCAATCCAACATTAGAGTCTATGAAATCATGATTAACATTTATTTTGTTCTCATCATGAGTTTGCTTTACTACCCTTTCACCATTAGTGACCATTTCTTGTAGCAACTTATTCAAATTTATCTTCAATTCTTCCATCTTATCGTCCATGCCATTCATCTTAGCGTCTATGCCATTCATCTTAGCATCCATCTTAGTGTCAATGCCATTCATCTTAGCTTCCATGCCATCCATTTTAGCTTCCATCTTAACTTGCATAACATTCATATTAGCTTCCACGCCATTCATCTTTGCTTCATTTACCTTTAGTGAGAATGAAATTTGTTGTACTTGGTCTTGTAATTTTGATATATCATGTTGCATTTCTTCCTCTTTTTCATGAGTCATGCTAGAGCTTTTAGGTTGCTTACTAGGAGTTTCCATTTTCTTTCTTTGGGGCATTAATTAATGCTAATAATTCTTCACTATTCCCTTTGAATTCCTTCAACTAATTTTTCAAACAAATTTTATGCAAAATTTAAAAAAAAATACACACCTTTTTTTTCACTTTTTAAGAGCTCGATATTGAATCTGTTGTGTCTCTGTAACTGCAGATCTTGAATAACTAAAATCTCGTCATGTGGTAGCCCTTTGAGTCCTCTTTCTAACCCCGCAAGTCTGATCAAGGTTGGATTCTCCAAGGAAGAGTTATGCCAAATCTCCCAAGGTGACCTGATTATAAACTAGTTCAGCAGAGCGAACTTGTATGACATGCCACATGTCATTGTTTCGACCGTAGTACTTGAAACTGATACACAGAAAACTACAGGTCATCCTCTTTTTGAAACTTCTTACGAAATTTCAATATGATGCTCAAAACAAAAGTTTTGACGATTTTCCCCAGGTCACCTGTTTGGAATGTAATTCAGGAGTATGCACAAACCCTAACTTCCTCAAATCATATCTCCGCAAATATAGTGAGAAAATCTCTGAAATGTGGACCTGAAGTTCAAAACAATTTTGGCTCAAATGGTTTTTTTTTATCTTCTGAAACGTCATAGAAAACAAGGTATAGTGAAAATACTACAATAACTTGTTTGGAGCAGCGAAACCCTAGAATCCAAAGCTCTGATACCAAATGTTATGAAACCAGCTCACAAAAAGATAGAAAAGATAGATCAATACCTTAGAAATAAGCCTCTTCAAGGGGGAAGCCTCCTTTACATTACACAAATGAACAATTCTTAGATGATTCAAATGACAAAACCTCCTTTCTATACATAGGAGTCTAAGGGGTCACAATATAACCAAGCTGACCTAACAATAATAATATAAAGGCACAAAAATAACAATAGACAGATTCTATGGGGCTCAATAATAATAATACGGGGACAATAGGGGCACAACAATAATAATGAGGGATACAACGACAATAGTAATGGGGGAATCACTAGTATTATAGGGACCTAACAAGGTATTAGTTTCCTTGATCACTAGTATGGATTTTATTGAGTCATTTATCTATCATAGCGACCTTTGATCCTTTGTTGTTACTATGTGTGCAAGTCTGAATTCGGAGCATTAAGGAGTTGCATCTAACTATAGCAAGGATATTCATCAAACATTTCATTTGAAAGGTATGGATATTATATTTTAGTACCCAAGTTTATGATTCAATACGAATGAACTCAGGGAAAAATTTACTAGTTTGTTTGTTTGTAACTAGATTCAGCCATTGAATCTAGGGAGATTTCTCTTGTCCGTAAGAGCAATTTGTCTACCATAACAAATTGGTGACCATACTGGGGAATGATTTTTTCTTCATTATGTCCTCTTGTGACCTCTAATTTCTTTATGTAGCCTTGTTTGACTGTGATTTGGACCTTGAAATCTTAAAGTTCTGAATTTTTAGCTTTGTTTTTTTTTTCTTAAGTTTTCTTGGCCTGCTTGCTTTTTCTTTGGTCATAGTGCATAAATTTGTGCACTTTTCCTCTAGCAACAATGTGTATGAACACTGAATACATAACTAGTTATATGCCTAAGTCTCTCAAATTTTTGAAAAATTAGGGTTTTCATCTGCTAGGTATAGAATTTTTTTTATTGTTGTACTTTCTTGGATCTGTTTACATTCTAGAAAATCCCACTCTATTTTGATTTGATGTTTTGAGTTTCCTTCTCAAGAATTTACTTATCTTTGCAAACTAGGGTTCAAGGTTTGATTTGGTAAATTGTTGATTAATCAAAATAAAGATCGATCGTTGTTGAGATAGCTTGAATATGTCCTTATTCTATCAAAATATTAGATTAAGTACTTTGTTTTCATGATTGCAAAGAATCATTAGTATTAGTAAAAAGTTATGGTTTTTCAAGGCAATATTTGTGATTTGAAATCCGTTTTTTTTGTCGAAGGGAATAATTGTTTTTCTTTTCTATAAGACAACACAATATTCTGCTTACAATGATTCATAATTCATTACATAAAATTGAAATTATGTCTTGTGTTTGTTGGAGGAGGAATTAATTGTTTGATTTTGGTATACGAGAAGTTCTTAAGATTAGGTTGCATTTTTCAATCGTGTATTCTACGCTTTCTTTTATTTGTATCTTGAAAATGATTCATTGATTCTTGCATTGTTGAAAAGTGAATGAAATCACTTTCCTCACTTTAGTTATGATCCATCGAAGTGAAAATAATGCATTATCATACTCGATTGCAATTAGTTTTGATTCGGGCTATAATGCCACCAATTTCACATCCATAAACCTACAGAGTAAACAACAACTCAAAAACAACACTAATAAAATAAATTAGAATTTTTATATTTCTATGGCTCATTACACCTACATTAGATCATATTGTAGGTCTTTGAAATAGGGAAGTGAGTTAACTTTCTGAAGTTGCAAAAAAGCAATAGAATATTGTGGTAGGGAGTAAATCCATTTATTATAGTTTGACTTTGGGAAGCTCCTCTTACAAGGGACTTAAGCACGAGATCATATCAGACCCAGTGAAGTGATCAACCCTGCTTCATTGGTTACGGCAACACGATTTGCACGCATTACAAATAGAATCAAAAGGTGCTTGGGAGTCACTTGAAGGATAAACCTCAGATTGACGATGTTGAGGAACCTTCAAGGGGATTGAGCTTTGTTACTTTGCCCTTGTGTGTACGTCTGATCTATCCCCCCGGGTAAAATTATTGTATGTGGTAACCTTAGAGACCATTATCTTAGGATTTTTACCTAAGGTGACAATGGGGGGAATTCCCTATTGTACCAGGAGCGAACGTTGACTAAACGCAGATCTATTTGGAGGGTATTCTTCACTCAATATGGCATAAGTGAAGTTAAATGCACCAGATCGTGGCCATTAAGAATGTTTTCAGTGTAGTTGATTCCACCTACTCTATCTCTATTCACTTTTCACGTTGATCTCTGTGACGATGGGTTTCATCACCAACTAGATATTTCATTGTGAAAAGGTTGTTTGTATGGGTTGATTCCTTAGGTTTATTAGCCCATGTTATTTTCTTGATTTTACATTTTGCAGACTTTAGGTGTGGATTATGATTTTGAATTGTTAATATTGTTTAAATTCTTAATAAATTTATTTAAGTTGAATCTAATGGCAACAGTGGCGTAATTTACTTATCAAGGAATCCCTTTTAATAGGAATCATAGTCATTTTCTTGGCCTTGGAAATTCCAGACCTCCTTATATGGGTACGTTGTCACTTCCCGAATTCACGATAGGTTTATCAATGTGGTTTTTTTCAACTTCTTTAGTCCCAAATACCCAAATGGTTCCACCTCAACCAAGTTCTCCATCTCAACAACACCAACTGTTTGTTGACCCTTTACCTTCTTCACATAAAATGTCTCCTTCTCTTTCTTCTTCTTCGCTTGGTAAAAGCCTTGATGCTAGTAACTAGGTGACTAAGAAGAAGAAAATGTTGATGATGTTGGAACCACCAACATGTCAGGGGATCTTCCCAGTAAGAAACCCTAACTAGATCTCAGATTGTTTGGTGTAGGAGTCCTAGCAGTGGGTTGTACCGTATTGCCTTGACCGTGGTTGCATGCAGAGGTAAGTAAGATGTCCTTGTTGGTAGCAAGGGTGTGACCTGCATAGGAATCCAAGGAAGGTGCATGAATGGTTCTAACACATGGAAGGTGGAGTGAGTGCACCCCTTGGAAACCTGTGGAAACACGTAGCTTGGAAGGGAACACACGAGAAAAGATGCATCACAAACTAGAAGAAAGTTGAACCAACAATCCAAAGTGATGGTTAAACCAACATCACATTTCAATAAGATTCATACATACGTATACAACAAGAGTCTATACATACATGCGTAAGCAAACATATACATATATCATTAGAGTAAACAGGTTAACTGAAATACAATAACAAAATATGCATGAAACATGTCGGTTCTATTGTATTAAGAAGAGAAAGTTCCAATCATACAGTACAACCTTGACCAACCACTAGTCCCAATAACAGAACGTTACAGTCACTACCTCCTGCTCCTCCAAAGTGATGTACTAGCTTTGCACTGTGGAGAAGCCAAGGTTTGTTATAATACTCTCTAAGATTTCTCTAAGATACTCCTATCAAAAGCTTGGTTGACCAAAAGCCTCTACAATGAGTTATGAGGTACTATAAATAACAAAGGGTGTGGTGACCCTTGACATTTCCCTTTGTGAGTTTTCACCTACCCCCGTGACTCTTCAAATACTCTATGGTTGTTACATTCAACTATCGACACTTGGACTTCCACTTTACAAGATGTTACATCCAATCTGCACATGTACCCATGTGAGACAAAATAGACTTAGGCAATCCATGCAAGACATCACTACGACTCAGACAGCTGTGGGAAGACCAACTCTTCGACATCCTTGCGATGATCAACATTGGTCAACTGATTCCAACCTTGTTTGTCCATGATGGTGTTTGCACGCTCAATGGTGACATCTTACTAAATGCGAACTCTTGCCTCCGTTGCATTCGTGTACACCATTATGGCTCCTCTGTCCAACTCACTTGATAACATGTGCATCATTATCTTGAGTGCAACTAGACCAGTAACATACTGATACATAGTGTTTTTGATGATCTCCAAGTGTTTTTTGGTGACCATGCACATCAACTTGTCGAAATACATGTTCAGCTCTAGTCGGACTTACTTCTTGCCTTCACCTCAGTGAGTGTGCCAATGGGTGGGATCGCATGCGTGCATATAATGACATCCATGTTCCCGAACACCCTTCCATGCGATTGACGGCACTACTCACCCTATTTACTCTATGCCAGCTACTGGGCTAGGTCTATAACCAATATGGGCGCCATTTCATTAGTCTGTGGATGTTGCGCCTCCTGTTGTACCCGTTCCTGCTGCAAATTCATCTCTCGTCTGTGAAGCTCCTATTCTTCCTTGAGTTGCCGCTTCAGCACCTGCAAATCCTTCTCTTTTTTCCTCTCTACTTTCGCGTGATCCTCTTTTCGCCCCGTCACCTCATAGCCTTAGTCTCCAAAGTTTCTTTCATCACAAGTGGATCTGCTTGAACATACAACTTTGCTCCACTTATGCGTTGTCAACAACCTTCCTCTTACATTTGTTGCACACAGGTTTTCTACCTTCTATTGCTGTTGATGGTGCTACTCGTTATGATTTCGCTACCATTTCATTTTGATATCATTTTCCATGAACAGCTTGATGGCTCCATAGATAGGCACACTTTTGCGATTGCATCCCTAGTTGCACTCACAACGGTGTCTTTGACTCTGCTCTCCTAGAAGCCATTGTACCTATGCTGCTGAGAGGCAGATGAACACCTATGATACCTAAAGACATAGCAACACTCATGGCAAGAAATTTGTCAATTGAAAACCAAAACAAATTGAAGACCTGACATGCAACATACCTGTGTGATAGCCTGTGAAGATTGCACAATTTTCACCGAGAAGCTGGGAGGTTGACTACCAAAACTGCACAAGGCACAATCCGAGCTGTTGGAAGGTTAAATGACTGCTGGAAATGTGCAATTCATAGTCCAGCCTAGCCTACTGAGCACTGAAACTACGTAATGCGCAATTTCAGTCAGCAGTGACAAGCAAACCAGCAAACTACATTGCACAATTTTTGGGGCCAGCAAGGCATTTCCTCCCAGAATTGTGCAAAGCAAGCCTGGAGGTGAGTCCTGGGTCAGACATATGAAATTTTTGGAGGGAAGGAAGAGACTTCATTTCCATAAATGTGCAATGCTAATCGAGTAAGGCAAGGTCCGGGCCGAGGCAACCCAGACCCGCTGATGGGTGACTAAAAACATGAAAAGTCTGAATGCATGGTGAAACTAAGTGTAAACAATAGTGAATGATCATGCATGCAAACAGTAAGTGTAGGATTCAGAAAATAGGAAAGAATGCATGTGTGTGAAGCGAGTCGCTGCAACGACGATCGTAGGTACAGAAACAATGGCATGCATGTGACAACAGTGAGATGCGAACGAAAATTGAAACAGTGCTTCTATAAGCTAACATACATCAAAACGATAGCAAGTGCTCATTGAAATCAAGCAGGAAACACTTACACGAAGTGAAACACAAAAAGTGACAGAAATGCAACGCAGGACATTAGAAGAAGACTCACCCTTAAACGACTAAGTTGAAAGTGTCGAAGACTCCTGCATGTGATGTGGGATGTCAGAACTGCAAGATTGATGTGAGGAATGAGCTCTGCAACGTTCGGTTCATAAGTTTCAATAATATCTAGGTTATGACGCACATGCAACAAATCTAGGAAAAAGAGACACTTGGCGAGAGGTTTCTAAAACGATCTTTGCATGTAACCTCTAGTTGCTAAAAATAGATCCCTAAAATCTAGGGATTCTTTTTGCATGTTTCTTTTTGCTATTCATGGAAAAATCAACCCATGCATGAAAATCAAGTTTGTTGGGTCTCGGGTGGAAGGATTTGGGCTGGCTGTCCCATAGGGATTGCGCAATTTCTGGGAGGAGGAGGTCACTGCTACCTAGAATTGTGCAATTTCTAGGCTGAGTTGCAGTGTTGGGCCAGATTGCGCAATTTTCTCAAGGAAGCTTATCTAATTGCATTACGCAATTTCTGAGCTCAGCAGATTTGCGCAATTTCTGGAGGGAAGGTTGGTTCCCCTCCAGAATTGCACAATTTTTTGAGGGAGTTGTTAAACCATAAACTAGCTTAAGTCTGGAATGGCACACTGTGAAAGGATTGAAGCAAACTAACATGCATAGGCTGGTAAGCGACTGAAAAACTAATGAATCCTATGTACTTGATAGTGCAACACAATGTTTCTAGGATGGTTGGTAGGGAGGCTCCAAAACAAAGCTAAGGAAAAATTTTGGAGGGTGGTTGTAGCCACTACAAAATAAAGGGAAGAAAGAAAAGAGAAAGAAAGGTAATAAATAAGTCAACCAACTAACTATTACTCTAAGTATAGAAAATATTGAGGAACTGTCTAAAGTGCGTCACAAGGAAAAATTCCCTTGCAATATTTGTAAGGGTGACCGCCTTCTTATTGATTGTACTGGTATTCTAAAGTTGCTAGAAGTGTGTTCTAAAAAATGTCATCAACTTACTATTGATCCATCAACCAGTGATTGTCAAGTTCCTAGGAAAAAAGGGTAAAGTTAGGTTTCCCTGTAGGTTATGCGGAGGAAGTCATCAAACTCATCTTTTTCCTTACATGGATGAAGCTCAAAATTGTTGGAAAACCTTACTGCTTCTCAACAACAACTTACAATTGGTTACTGTATGATTTCTCCCATTGTACTGTCAATTGACGAAGTGATTGATCTAATTATAGGTACAACCAATCCCACTCTTCCATTGGAGAGTGGAACCTGTATCACTTAGGTTAATGAAACATTGATTGATCAAGTCGTTGACTCAATTACACATTCAGTCCATCCCACTCTCTTTTTAGAGGCTGAAATTAATATTGCTCAGTTTCTTCTCGTTACTTCATATTCTTCTACACATGGGTGCATTTCAATTGTTTCCATAGAACCCCCTCCAAGTACTGAGGCCATTTCCTTTGATTGGAGTAGACTAACAGAGCCTCATCTTCCTTCTTGATCCACCCGTTTCCAAATCATTGTGAAGGCTTATGGTAAGAATGTGCGTCACACAAACGTCAATGAAGGTGCTTCTGTTAGTATTTTATCCTCAACCTCTTGGCAAGCTTTGGGTTCCCCTAAGCTTGTGCCTGTTACACAAAATATGTTATCTTTTAATAGAATCATTAGTAAACCTTTAGGGATCCTTCCTAAGTTACCTATTACTCTGGAAGGAAAAATTGTCTGTATTGATCTTATGGTAGTCCAAGGCCCCTTTGATT
This sequence comes from Pinus taeda, assembly GCA_000404065.3. Classification (NCBI taxonomy): domain Eukaryota; kingdom Viridiplantae; phylum Streptophyta; class Pinopsida; order Pinales; family Pinaceae; genus Pinus; species Pinus taeda. The sequence goes on from APFE031378917.1 coordinate 10,150, forward strand.
TTGATTTTTTCCTTGGGTGAGACTATTTCTATGCCATGAAAGTTGTCGTGCCCACACTCTTTCGAGTGATGTATTTCCCTCAAAATGGAAACATTATGACTATTGACCAGCTTTCATTCATTGGTCTTCATTTTACTACCAACCATCTGACATCCTTTAATGTTACTTATATGGAATTGGTATCTACCCCACCATTGATTCACTATGTGGCATTCGGTCCCATGAATTCAGCTACTGATGTAAGTGAGCCTTTCACTATTTTCTTGACTTCTTTTGACTCAGCTCCAGTAATTGACTCGATAAACCCTATAGCGGTATTTGAACCTAATTTTCTTATCCCTATTGATTCTCTTCACATGTGTTATTTACAAAAAAACTATTCTTCCTTTTGATAAAGACCTCTTGGAAGCCATGATTGAGGTGTGTCCCTTGACATGTGTTTCTTCTAGTTGGGAGCCATGATTAAGGTCCCCATCAGGATGGTTCTTTTACTGTGTCAACCTCGTTAAAAAATGAAGCATATCCCAGTGAGGATGGTTCTTTACCATGTTAACCTCACTAAAAAATTAAACAGTCTCTAAGCATAATTACTTTTGTTTCAAGATTGCATAAAAATGAAACCAATCTATGAAATTCATTAGCATAATTATGTCTCAAGATCGTTAAAAAATGAAACAAATTCCCCTCTAATTAAGTTGATTATTTGATTAGGTCACATAAATGATGAGTCGAATATTTCATTTGATCTTGTCAATGAACCTTCATTTCATCTTCGTATTAGTAACTAACTGTTTACTTAGGCAGATCAAACGAAGCTTAGGGGCATGTACCTCTGCATAGGTACATTGTAAATTGATGTATCATATTTTACATGTGTGGAAATTTTACTTCTTTTTGTAAACTCCTTCCTACTTCCCTTGCTTATCTTGTATTACACTTGATTTGCAGATGTCGATGATCCCTCAAACTTACGTTAGCTATGTTGATGGCGCTAGTCATATTACTCTTAATATTTCTTCCATAGCTTGGACCATTTATTCACCCACCGATGGGTTAGTAAGTCTCCATGGGATATGCCTTGGTCGAAAAATGAATAATATTACAGAATATAGTGCATTCATTGAACTATTATCTAATGCCATATCATTTGGCATTCGTTGTTTAATCATTAGAATGGATTCTCAACTCATAGTATTACAGTTAAATCACGTTTATTCAGTTAGGAGTTCTAAAATTTTAAGGATATTTTTACGAGTCTGTCTCTTGAAAAGAGAATTCAATTACATTGAATACCAACATATTCCAAGGCATTTGAATACATTAATAAACACATTGGCAAACTATGTATTAAATCAACATTTGTAACATTTGTATAAAGAAAAACAACAATCATTCATATATTGGACAAAATAAGCTGAGAAAATGGAGGTAGCTTTCATTATTCATGATGTTTGTAAAAAGTTTGGGTTTACAAAAAATTTCATCCAAGAAACGTGAGGCCTCATGGCCTTTATTATTTGAACATGCTGATAGATCAAAAAATAAAATCTAGCCCTATGACTAGTAGCTAAGCATGATGATCATAATAGAAGACTATAACATGAGCTACTCATTGTAATAGATGACTAATTGGCCCAAGTACTCCTACTGTATGCCTCTAGTAGCGGAGAGGTAAATCATCAATCTCGATATCGGAGATATTTAGAGTCAACCTCTTTAGGCTATGATCAATATCGGTCAAATCCTCTATCGTCTTTTGGTTGCTATATGAGTTGGTTAATTGTCATGTCTTTCAAATCGTCGCATAGATGCCGGTTAGACTAGGCCCACACCTGCATGATTATTTTAGATGATTAGTTTTATATGTAAAAAAAAATGAAAAAATACAAAACAACCAAAGTGAGAATTTTTACCTATATCACCCCATTGCATTCTTGTAGGGAGTGGGATATCTGGATCACTAATGTAGTCCATGCTTCCATATGGTTAATCCTCAATCGTGATAATCTGGCGATCCGGACATCTAAAAAATGCAAGAGCATATCTAACATTCGATCCATCACCACTTGTGTGGCGAGCCATCAATGTAACCCACTGCAACATGCGAGGATCTCGTGGTCATTCCATATCCGTGGACACCTGTGGACAAAGAAAAGGAATCCTCTCTAGAGAAAATGAAATAACTATATAACCATATCCAAAGTTCTTTAGTTTGTCATTCTTTTCCATAGTGAGTTTCCATTTAATATTGGAAGCAACTCCTTCGCACTAGTTAAACACAGTGGGTTTCAAGCACTCTAGTGAAATTTACATTTGGGCTTTGGTAACCAAGTGGAGCACAACATTTCCACATAGTTGGGTGATAGTAAATGCATTGGTCCTCAATGGAAGCCTCTAAAAATTTCTCTTAATATCGATTCTTCCATTACTAAGTTTGTCCCTAGGACCACAATGCTCAGTTAGGTAAGCCTTTGTTATTCCACCACTTAGTCTGCTCCCAAATAATGAAATATCAATCTTGTGACGTTTAAGCCTAGTCAATATATAAATATCATTGGCATCTATGATGAGCCTTTGATCTCCAATCTAAAAACATTGTTCTTGGATATTCCAAGATCTCACCAACCATGTCAACAAATACACTTGAGCTTTCATTCCTTGAACCATAAAATATTTGAGTAGGCCACAATTTCTTAAAGCCTGCAATGTAGCTGGATCATTCAAAGCCTCAACATCTTGAGCTTCTTGTTCTCTCTTTCTCCATTCCACTTTTACACATCAAAAACCTGAAATCAATGATGGAAATCAGTTAGACAAAAATATAAAAGCTTTTTTGCAAAACATTTGGTCGTTTTTCATTATTTTTAGAAACCTTCAATGCCTCACACAGTCTCATTTTAGGTACAATGCATATTTTTGTGGTTCCCTTTCAGGTAAATTACACAAATCGTGATTTTCTAGTAATGAAACAATTCGGGTTTACACATACCCGATGAAAAGGAACTGCACAAACCCGCAGAAAAAATTTTAACTAATAAAAACCATAAAAAAAGAACCAAATCACTAGTGAAATGAAAAATAAAAAATATAAGATTGAAGAGAAATGAATGATCTTCTACCTGGTAAAAACGGCTCGTGAAATGGTCCTCCGGTCTGATCACAATTTGCTACTAAAGCTTTGGGTGAAAATGCACTTTCAAAGAGCTCCTAATGGTAAAAACACAAATGGTAAAAAAAATTAGTTCTTGAACTTTTATAAGAAAAATATGGCTATTAAAATAATATTTTTTGCCTTTAACTTCTAAACATTCAAAATTTTAATGTTTTTAGTATTTCTCGAGCAGTTGTGATGTTTTTTGTGTTTGAATGTGCAATTTATATGTTTAATTACAAAAGTAGAAGACTTTGGTGACGAGTAAACTTTTATCACTTTTTCAGGCTCTTAAAAGTACGAAAAGACGAAATATTGGAGTTACCTTTAAGCTCTTTTCTCACTCTCAAAATGTGAAAAGATTGTCAAGTACACTTGTTTGTTTCAAACTTATTAAAGAAAATGAAAAATGTATACTTTGACTAATCATGGTCAAAAGAGTTCTCTCCTGCATTATTTTACCCTTTTTGGGCTTGAGAGACTAAATTTATGAAAAAGGAAATTTTGGAGTTTACTTATGTTTTTCTCCTAATTCCCTAAAACTGAAAAGCACTGAGTTTTACTTTCTTCGGGCTAATTAAAACTTTACGTTGAAATAACTGAATGAGTTTTCCTTTTGTGTCTTTTTCAAACTCTTTAAATATGAAAACAGAATCGAGTTACCCCTTCACTGGACTTATAAAGAAACAAACAGTGTAGGACTCGTCAATCATGACGAGACCAAACCACTCCATCCTATGGTTCGTTAAAAATACTCAAAATTTCTCATCCGAAGGATGAGCTTGTAGGACAAGCATATGTTATCCTCCTCAAGCTTGCTAAACAATAAAGAGGTACTTTCCAGTAATGGTGGGGGGAAATTTGAAAGAAATGTTTGATTTGTATTGCTATAAGGCGGTATGTCACTCTTGAACATGACACTTCGTCACTTTTGTGTCCGGGTTGGGAATACCATTTGTCTCTCAATTGACCACACCTTATTGAAAGTCTTCATATCGATTTTGGGCCTTATTTTTGATTCAAATGTTGCCAAGTCAAAATGTTGTGTCGCCAATATGTTCAAGAGAAGTTCCACCTCAGTTAAAATCACCTTGCAATTCATAGCCTTCAAGTGTGTCGGCCATATCTAAGTAAGTCCTGAATCACTCCAAATTCATTCTTCAAAACTTGACATGAGTTTCATGTTGTAAGCCCTCATGTGACGGGTTCCTTCCTATCGAATTCAATCCATTATATAAGAATTTAACTCAGAAACCTCCTTTAGTACCTTGAAGCATGCATGCCTTAATGGTAGGTTCCTTTCCTTCGACGATAGGTTCTCATCATTGACCTTCGATCGAATGATTCTATGAGTGTTTGACTTTAAGACATTTATTCACACTCCATAAATTGTACTGGAAATACCTTGAGAACCATTGTCATTATTGGTGATTTCTCTCGCACCTGTTAACGGTTCACATCATTGATCTATAATCATGTGGTTTCTACCATGTTCGACTTCGAAACATTCACTTGCATGGTTAGATTTGTAATATGGATTGATAGAGATGAAGACCAAGACCCTAGATCTAGTTGCATAGGTTGCGTGGAGTTTTAAATGTTCATGATTGTAAAGATGGATCCATATTTAATGGTTTCATCCATACGGTGTCTATTGATGACATGGATCTTTGTATATTTCCATACTGATTATTTGAGATACTTTTTCTCTGAGTATGGCAATGTCTACCTAAGTGATGATTATATGAAGATATTGTATTGTAACCCTTGATTGTTTGTTTTGGGTCTCCAACCATGATATCTAATCTGAATTTTGGCATGATAAAGCGCTTCAGTCCTCAAACATCTTTTCTAACTTTTCACTTTAGGGTGCAATATGTTACATGTCATTTTGTCACCATTAGGCAAATGATCGCTAATTTGAATCTCTCGCTATCCGATGAAGTGTTCCAAACATTCCCCTACAATGTTTGAAGCAAAACAATCTCAAAGACAACAAGAATCCTAGATAACATTTCTCAAAGAAACCACTTTTAAGCACTTGTGCGGTTTCCTAACCATTATCTGTGCAACCGCAATTTTGACCCTTGTGACCTGCTCAAATATGCACTCTATCTTCCACTCGAAAATGCACAAATCACTTAATGAGAATAAAAACTAAAAAAGTGATTTCCAGAAGCCTTGTTGGAAGAATATTTCCCAACTAAAAACCTTGAGCCTCTACATACTTAGGCATCATCCTTTTGTTCATGGATAAATCTTCCTCCCTTTTTGGAACCCTAATCCCTTCTTTTGAGGATCACATCCCTTGAGAAGAGGATCTCAAACCTCCTCCTCTTGGCCTATAAATTCAACACAAACGAGAGGGATAAAGGGGGGACTTCTAAATGTAAACTTATGTTGTTGGAATAGGGCTAGAAATCTTGTCACCTAAGGGGAGGATTAGAGACCATTGGGAAGAGGCTTACATCATCAAGGCTAAGGTTGACTTGTTTCTTCTTAATCAACATTAATACAAAAGAGTGTTTCAATGGAGCTGATGTATTGTGTGTTTACTTCCATTTTTCCATTGATAATGATATTAGGTACTAGTTTCCTTGATCACTAGTATGGGTTTTATTGAGTCATTTATCTATCATATGTATTTGATCCTTTGTTGTTATTAACTTTGCAAGTCTAGATTTTGAGCATTGAGGAGTTGCATCAAACTACAACGAGGATCTTCATCAAGCATTTTGTTTGAAAAGTATGGATCTTATATTCCAATACTCTAGCTTATGATTCAATAGGAATGAACTCAAAGAAATATTTACTAGTTTATTTATTTTTTACTAGATTCAACGATTGGATCTAGGGAGATTGTTCTTGTCTGCAAGAGCGATTTGTTCTCCATAACAGTACCTGCAGTGGTTACAAGGGAGTCCAACAAGTGTGACCACCTCTTGTAGTTCTTGAATGCATGCAGGTTTATGCGCTTAACGACAAATCCCATGGTTTAAAGACACCATAACAAGTCTCTAGCTTAAAAACAAATCTGCTAATATTTGAGGTATAGTTGTCCCTTGAAAGTGATATGATACCACTTGTTCTACACTTAACCTGTGAGAATAACGGAATGCCAGAAATATGAAACAATATTGTCAGAAACACAAAAATATCACATGAATTAAGACAAATTGCAAAGATATTTTATTATTCAAAAGTATAATATAATTTCCACTTGCCTCTTCGAGGGGGCAACCTCCAATAGAGCAGAGCTCAATCACAATAAAACACAATGCTTCTTCCCTTGTTATCTAAGACTATTTATAGCTTCATGGCATCCAAAACTCTAACTGTTAATGGTCCCTTGCATAATATGGGTTAACTAAATTCTTTATTAACTATGACCTATTTATAACTAATTGTGGTCTCTTTTCTATAATGTGGGTCAACCACTTACAATTATTATTAATGTGGATAACCACTTATGGGCTTTATTGACTCAACTAACTAACTATGACTCTCACAAGACCCATTGGTCTTATTACATAAATAAAGGGGGGTTGGACCTATTAGTATCAGTATTTTCATACTGACATCAGTGATCAAAAATCCTCTTTTCATATCATATTATGGTCCCATTATGAAATTTTTGTCATTCCACTAGGTTGTTTTGCAAAACTTTGGTCAATAAAGGTTGAATTAGGGGTTCCTTTACTCCTATTAGAAATTTACCCCTTGCTGGCTCATTTCAACCTTGCTGAGTATCCATTGTCCATAAAGTTAATGATATCATGTCATCTTGAAATTCATTCCTTCAAGGTCTCATTAGGTCTTTTAGGGGTTTTCAAGGTTTCATTAGGTCATTAGGGTTCCAAGGTTCCAATAAAACTCCATTCCATTACATGAGACCAACAAGTAAAGGGTGATCAAATAACATCTCTTCACCATGTGAAGATGATTTGTAAAGAGAAATTCTTATTTCATCATGTAATTTTATGTTCACTATATGTAATAAGTTTTGTTCCTAAGCTGCCAACTCAATCTCTATATGCCAACTTCATTAAAGCAAAGTCAAATTCAAAGAGTTCTAAGAGACCATCAAAAGAACAATTTGTCAAAGGAAATAGTAAAGTGAAAGGGTAATGTTTTAAAAAGTTAAGTGAATGCCAAAGGGAGTTGTCTTTTCCCAAGGGTGTCCAAATCATCATTTTCCACAAGCACTAAACCCTAATTTCCTCTCCCACTGAGCTAGGGTTGGCTATGGAATCAAAGACATATGAGTAGAGGAGGCCTAAGGGAGGTCATTTCAGAAAGTATGAGGCCATTCCAACTCATAAACATCATGTCTCCATCATTTTTCAAGAATTCATTCCAAGGGACAAATCTTTTGCCACACATAGGGCCAATTTTGCTTCAAAGTATGTTTCTGACCAAACAAAGATGAATTTGAAAAACATGAAAGAGGCTTTTGTCCACCATAGGCCAAGGATGAAAAAAATCCTTTAGTTTTTACACAGGTCATATGGTTTTTGATAAATGTAAAACATACAGGTGCTACAAGAGGTTTTTTACATTTCTGGAGTGACCTTGGGAAAATAAATGTTTATCGTGGCATGATTGTCAAAATGACTTTCTTGATGAGTCAAATGACAACTAGACTGGAAGAGATTTCCAATGAGCTATCATGAGCTCAATTTGGAGTTGAGAAAGGCCTCCAAAAGTTGTCTTCAAGAGCACACTGCATTTTTGCACCCTCAATTTGCACGTTTTGACCAGTCTTGGGAGAATTGATTTTTGAGGGTCTATACTTGATCATTTTCAGTGCTTGATAGGTCTATTGTATAGACAAGAGAGATATATTTCCAAAGAGCTATCATGAGCTCAATTGGTACTTCGAGAAGGAACTCAAAGGTGGCGCTGAAGTTGGCATTGTGCTTACGAGGGAGGCGTTGTGCTTAGAGCAGTGATCACTACCTTTTTTAACATAGGCACTGCGCTTTTGGGCAAGGCGTTGCGCTTTTCCTAGAGGCCTCCAAATGCAAAATGGCCACCACCATTGGATTTAGAAGAGAAAATATAGTCAAGAAAACCACTTGGATAAGTTTTTTTGGTTCAACTGTGCAGTCAAAAGGTCAAAAACACCAAAAAAATCATGTTTCTACCCTGTTTTGGAGGCTGGCGCTGCACTTTTGACCAGTCTTGGGAGAATCAACTTTTGGAGGGTCAAAACTTGATGATTTTGGAAACTAAGGGTAGATCTGGAAACTAGACATGACAGGCTTTCTAGTATTTATCCTAGGCTCAATTTGGACACCGGGAACCCCCTCAAAAGTGGAGCTAAAGTGGGTGCTACGTTTAGGACAGTGGTGTTGCGTTTTTGACATAAATTTTATGAGTTTCTCAATTTTGTAAATTTTCTCAATTTTGACAGTGTCACCTTGACAAATCATGTTTTACCAATGTAATTGATGGATGTAAATGTAATAATGATGTTTTTACTATTACTTAGGGTAAATACATTAGGTGAAATCTTTTTTTGTGATGTAATGAATTAGTTTCCAAAAAGTGAGGAATGAGTCATTTTTGACCACCCTACACTCTAGCTATCAGTTTAGTTTTTGGTGGAACTCCTCCTCCTCTCATGGATTCGACCCCTGAGGCTGGGAGGAGTTTGTTTGAGGCCTATATCATGTACTTTTTCAGTCATTCTACAAGTTGGACTCCATTGGATATTGTATTAGTGTTTGAGACTTTGGCATGGAATATATTGGATGAGTTGCAGCTATTTTGATGGGATTCCTATGGCATGGTATTTTGATATTATTTCTTCTTCAGTCACATGTGTGTGAATGTTTTGTACCTTTCATGATCCATTTCACTTCTAAATATGTTTGATTTTCAAGGTGTGATAAGCAGAATTCATCTCCTATGCTTTGTTTTGGGAAAATCATCATAATTTGTTTATTTCTTCAGTTTAAAAAGAATTCATGAACTTCATTCTCTTTTTAGCACCTCATTAGTCCAAACCATCTCATCTATACTACAAGTTGTTAAAGTAACTTGCCTACCTTGCCCCATCAGATGTCTGCAATTCTGATTCTCTTTTGCCCTGACCTAGTTCACTCTCTGACCTAATTCGCTCATCCAGTGACTACCCCAACCAAATCAAATCAAACAAACCCTAAGCTACTATATCTAGCCTAAAACCATAATCTCTCCAGCCCTCTTGGTTGTGATCCATTGGAAAGAGCCCTCTCCGGCTTGGTAGGGGTAGCTACCAAATCAAAAGATTGGTTTGTGGTTACCTCAGCTAGACTCTTCCTCAGCCTTGGAGATCCAAAGGAGTGATAATAGGACCCTAACAATATATAATAATAAAAAATAGACAACTGTATTAAGGATCCACATAGTCTTTAAGCACTCTGCAGAATGTTCTGCACCTCTACACAATAATATAAACACATTAATTTAAGTCATAACTTTCTCTTGCTAGGTAAATTTCTCTTACAGTGTTAAATTAGCCTTGTATGTAGCTTTCACTATGTAGAGGAAGCTTCATCTACACAATGAAAGCTATCATTGCAAGGTTCACACAAGGAAGCTCAGCATAATGAAACATTGATCACTACAACGAAATATTTGGCACTCCATAAACACATATTTTTTAAGGAAATTTCATGAATTGTTTCTGCACTAGTCTCAAAATTATTGGACACTTTCTTAAGATTGGCCCATGGATCCCACAGGCTCCTAAGTGTTCTGTCTCTTTGAAGGACTTGGGGGATTCTTATCCGTTTGGCCTCTTTGATGGAGATTTGCATGATGGCAGATGCAGATGTGGTGCTCTCATCAAGTTGTGTCCTAAGACTGAATATTGTTTCTAGTGGAGTGGAGAAGGTGGTTTCAGGTGCCGAGTTGAGACCGTGGCTTTGTGGGAATTTCTTCAGTGTGCAGTTTGGCTCGCAATTGATTTGATGAGGATAGTTGGGCACTCCAAAACAGTGATTGAATGGGGACAAGGAAAGAACTCCCTTGAGGTCCCTCTTCTTCATCACTAGATGGAAAACATTTTGGTCTTGATTCCTTTATTCTCTGACATCTCCTTTTTTCTTGTGTATCGAGAGCAAAATCTAGTGATGGATGCCCTGTCCAAGTTTGGAGTCCCTATCCACCCTAGGCTAATGCATTTTGATTTTTTGCATGAGGATTATGTGTGTGAATCAAGGTCCTTTGACTTCTAAGGAGGTTAGACTTTTTATTTGGTTACCTTGTGCCTTGTGTTTGGTTGGCATTGCTGGTTATTTCATCTTTCCCCTTGGTTGGCCTCTTCTACCAAGTGTTTCCTTTGATGTATTGCAGAAAACTACTCTACTATTTTTTCTCTTTCTATCTTAACTGCATTCTACTGTCTTTTCTCTTGTCTTTTTAAGATATGTATGTTATGATCTGAATCGCCTTGACAACTCCTCTTTTATAATGAAAGATGCTATATTTTTTCTTGTTGAAAAAAATGTTATCCATCCCAGATCTGAATTTCAAAATGGTAAATATGTTAAATCTGATTTTTCTAATCCATTTTTACAATTTTGTTAGGTCAACAATAATATTGGAATTTTTCATTATATTTGATGGATAAATTGCATAGTGATAAAAAAATTTGTCAAATTTTATCTTATCGCCAATCCAATTTTAATGAAGATGGCAATAATATTGGAAATTTTAATTATTATTATCCAATTTTAAGGTCACAACCAAGCGAGACACCACATTGGTGTATGAGACCCCTTTGTTTGTGGGACAAGAGACCCACCTCCACGTAGTGATTTGACTACTAAGTCTACGAAGCCATACATACTCTACCCCCTATGATTTTAAACTTATACCTTCTTAAGAAGAAACACATACTTAAATCCACTCAAAGTGTATCTCTGTCATAAACATCCATCTAATTTTATCCCTAGATCGTTAAGCAAGCAAGTCTCGAGTTAAAAAAAATAATAATTTTTTTTAAATAAAAACGGATCTTCAAATCCATATCACGGGTTTAGGTTGACTATTTAAACAAACTGTCACGGGTTTATGTTGACTATGTAAACAAACTGAAGATTCATAATTTTTTAAAGTGAAAACGTATGTTCAAATCCATAGTTTCAGGCGTAGGTTGGCGTAATAAACAAATTGAAGTCGGAGGATTATTAGACCTGCAATTCAGAAAATCACGAGATTTTTCGAAAAAACATTTGGTCAAATTCATTGACCAGGTTTACGTTGACTTTTTAAACACATTGAAGGGAGAGGATGAACCGACCTGCAATTTAGAAAAACCATAATTTTTTTTGGTTAATGAAGACGTATCTTCAAATCCATGCATCCTGTTTATATGACTTTGCTTCAAATCCAGACATGTGCAATAGAAGCATTTACGAAGATTGGCCCAAGTGATATTTAACAAGTCAAATAGAAGCCTGAAAAGAAGTATTTATTTAATTATTTTTATGGTGGAAGGTAAGGCAATGGGAAAAACAAGGTTGGAATTGGTCCATTTTTTTATAAAAGTATCTATCCATAATTTTCATTATTAGTTAAAAAGATATTAAATATCTTTCAAAATGTAATGATATTTTATAGTAATAAAAATAAAAATAATAAATTATAATTTTACTAAATTATATTGTATATTAGATAATTTTACATAATCATTTTATAAATTGTATAGTTGTGGGATAATTAGTTATGTTATTATATACGTTTAATATATTTGGTGATATTTTAAGATCAAAATTTGGTCAAGATGTATAAATCTAAGTCCATAATTCTCTTTTTCTTCACTAGGTTATACTTACAGATCTTTACTATTAATTTTAATTGGGGGTATTATTATGTCTAACATAATGTTTAAGCTTATATCTAGTTTATATCAATTAAGATATATATATATATATCATAATTTATTGTTTTTATCAAGACATTTATGTCACTATCCTCTCGCTTTCATACATTTTATCTCAATGCTCTCCTCCACCCATCCAAACACTTGGACTTAAACAACTCTAGGTCCACCAATCACTATCACCCATATTCATTTCACATGGTAAATCTTAGAGAAGTGAAATCCTAAACTTGATGGTATTATATATGTTTGAAAATAATAAATAAATTATCATTGAACACTTTCCAAAAGACATCGATGTGTTTCCTTGTCGTAATCTACACTTTATCATTGTGATCTATTGGTTAATACCTTATAATGATCCAATATCAAAGAGTGTGTTTCCTTGTCATAATCTACCCTTTATCATTATGATCTATTGGTTAATACCTTGTAATGATCCAACATTCCTTTAGCCACCCATACATTAGTAAAAATAAAATGCAAAACCCGTCATAATCTACACTTTATCATTGTGATCTATTGGTTAATACCTTATAATGATCCAATATCAAAGAGTGTGTTTCCTTGTCATAATCTACCCTTTATCATTATGATCTATTGGTTAATACCTTGTAATGATCCAACATTCCTTTAGCCACCCATACATTAGTAAAAATAAAATGCAAAACCC
>APFE031378917.1:26907-105202 GCA_000404065.3 Pinus taeda
ATATATATAATTTGTTATTTATATAAAGGCACTTATGCCACCATCCTCTCAGTGTCATACACTCTATCTCAATTACACTCTATCTCAAAGCTCTCCTCCACCCATCCAAGCCCTTGGTCTTAGACAACTCTAGGCCCAACAACTGCTCTCACCCATGTTCATTTAGCATGGTAAATATTTGAGAATTGAAATCCTAAACTTGGCTGCATTGTACATGGTTGAAAAAAAATCAATAAATTATCATTGAACACTTTAGTCCAAGGGACATCACCAATCTGCATCAATGTGTGTGTTTCCTTGTCATAATCTACCCTTTATCATTGTGATATGTTGGTTAATACCTTGTAATGATCCTTCATTCCTCTAGCCACCTATGCATGAGTGAAAATAAAATGCAAACCCCAATTGTGCACGAGGTCGTTATGGATCATCATCTAGACACACTTTCATACCTCTAAGGAAAATATTGATGTTATCATCTCCAAGGTCACCATGCAAAATGGTAGCATAGGGTTTTGGCACTACCCCCAACTGAGCTGATTCTGGTTGTGTTGCCACACAATCTAACAAGGGTACCTAAGGGATAATTACTATACCTAATGACAATAATGAGACAAAGACCCATTGTCACCTAAGACAGTGTCCCCTGCTCTTTACGAACTTTCACCGATGAGAGGAGTCTCGGTATGAAGGAAATCACTTGAAATGATAGAATCAATGACAAGGTGTGAAGTGATTTCCAAAGCCCATTCACGGAGGGGTTTCATTAGGGTGCAAATATTCAAGAGAAGCTAAAGCCTCTCCAAGAAAGACCTATGAGGAAGACCTAGACCTAGGGTTAGGGATATTCTATAATAATGATTATGCCTAGGATCAAGGTTTTCAAGATGAGGCAAGACCTCTTTAGGGGCTTTGTAAGACAATCCTTCTTCAAATAGGGTTTTTGCTCCACTAAAGGGATCTAGAAAGAAGCCCAAGTGATACTTAGGGATTTTGAGTAATCATTGGAGGAATGCTAATTTTCTTAGGGCTATATTGTTCTTTGCTTTAGATAATTTCATTTCATTATTTACACATTGAATTCACCCCATAGAATCATAATATTATTCAACAACATATGCAATTATATAGAAAGAACAATATCTTCATCAATGCAGCAGGAAATAAAGGAATAATAGAAGAAAATCATTCACACATAGAGACACCAAGAAGGGAAAACCAACTACGAGGAAAACCCTTTCAAATTCTTCTTCTTATGAGATTGTTATTGAATGTTTCAGCAAAGAGAGAGTACAACGATCCATATCTTCAACCACAAACCTATCCAGAAAAATCAACTAAACAACATCCATGAGATGAACCCAACAATGTTAATAATCAAAACCATGATTCAAAAGCATGCAGTCAATTGTCCTTATCTGCGGTAAACTGAAAAATCAAACCTTAGTCTACAACTACACGTAGAGAGTGTATGTGTGTGTGGTTGAAACCCTCCAAATGCACTCATGAGCTTGTGTGCCTATGGTTGTAACCGAAATTTTCCTGTGACAAGCCCACAGTTGGAAACCAAGACCCTAAACACACATGCTAGCTTCATACCCTACAATTTCAAACCTGTACAGATCAATCTTCGCAATGAAGCCTTAGATCAGTGTGAACCAAACCAAAGAAGAGAAAATAATATATTTTCATGATGATCTCCAAATCAAGGCCACTTGACTTGTATTGATAGCCATCTGAGGGTGTCCAATTTCTCTTTTGGACTGACCTATCCTTTTATGCACATGTGGGCTTCAATTCAAAAATACACTTTCCCATGTCCAAATTGAATGCTTCAATAGTCATAATTGGCCATCTCAAAAAGAGGAATCTATTACCATGGTTGGAATTTGTCACTAAGCTCATAACAATTAACAAAGAAGTCCTCCAATTTGATCACTAGTTCAAGCTTAGGACAGAAAAGGGTAAAAAATGATTGAGTTCTCAAAATTTTAAGTGCAAATGACCCTTAAAAAGACCACCAACCATAGATGTTCAATATGGCTTCCAATATGCATCTAGGGCTTGAGTTTTCTTCCAAACCGACCCTAGCAATTGCTCCAAAATTGGAAGATCACAAGTGGAGACACCAACACAGTACCCTATCTAAATGGTTTTGTAATATCACCCCTCTAATGCAATTTGCAAGCAACCCTAGCTAGTAGTCCAGGGTAAGGGTTGAAATTTAGAAGAAGAAAAAAAAGAGAAAAAGAGAAGGATAAGGAGGGTGACCACCAAAGTTTCTTGGATTAGCACCTTACCATTGAGCTATGGAGTCTATATGATTTGAAATTTGGCCGAAGTTGCCATCAAGGAGGCTAAAAAGTGGTGCCCTAGCACCTACTCTTCAACAATTACCCACCTATGATCTATGGACTTTTATGGAAGAAACTCATATTTTAATACACTAGCAACATTCATCTAATTCTTATTCACTGAGTAACATGCATAAATTTGCAATCTAACAATTTTTACAATGATATTCAATAATTAGGGGACAAGAAGAATGTAGGTTTTAACCCTGTACAGAAATTCCCTGCATATGAATTCCAAGAACAGAAAATAAACAATGCGAGAGCATAACATATAAAACACATATACACAGATATTTTCCCCTGGATCCCAAAACAAGGACTACCAGCTTGATTTTTCATTATGTTCTTTTCAATGTTACAATGCATATTTATACATGTCGAAGCATCCAATACCATGGACTGAAAACCATTGCATCCAAAACCATGGACCGAAAACCATCGCATCCAAAACCATAGGTAGGTCCGCCCAACCTAATATAGGGTCCAAAAAAAAAATCATGGGTACCCACCCCCCTCAAAAACCCCTTATGACCCCCCCCCCCGCTACGCAAATCGGTGCAATAAAGGGGGGCTCCTCCCCCCTCTATCCTCCAGTTACCTACGTGGGCTAGTCATGGAAAGAATATAAACACAACCCAACAAAGAACTAGCTAGTTGCAAAATTCCACACACTAGATATTATTACATGGAAAATTCTTCAACAAAATCACTTAGAAGATAAAAAGAGATATATCCAATCCAATATCGGATAGTGGATCCAAGAAAGAACAAGAATTCATCTTCCAAATATATTGAAATGCATCAAAACAACTCCAATAGACATCCAAAGAAAAATTCTCAAGAGAGAGATATCCAAGTGTGAAGATGATGTTTGATACAAATTAGACTTAGTCTTATTTAAAGGAGCCTCTTCTAATTCAGATTAGCATAAGATGCCCCTAAAAATATTTCAATGTGCAAAATGACATAACTTTGGTGAAAAGCTCACCAAATAACTCATAAAGTGTAGAATAAGCCATCCAAAATGAAGCTAAAATGATGAAATAATGGTGTAGTAGGGTCATTGGAAGGCCTAATTGAGTCCTCAAGGTACCATTATGAAGTAGAGGGCTCCACGAATGATGGTCAAGGGTGTGGCCCCTTTATCTCTAAGTAAATCATCATATGGTGCTCTAAAGTGGCTATGGTGAACAAGTAGTGGTCTCATGGGTCTCTTGGTGTAAAATAAGCTTGTATATTGCTCCAAATGAGGGCACGAAATATGGTTCTTTCCCTCCCATGTCTCAAGGATGAGAAAAACCTCCTATGGGCCTTATATCAACTGCCAAACCCTATATACAATGTTAAGTCGATTGGGACTCCTGGTCCAAGTGCATCATGTTACGCATAATGTGGGGAAATGAACAATATGTTGAAGGTGCTGAGGTTGGCCATGGCATGAGATAATGCTATGTCACATGATGGAAACCCATGGATCTCAATGCATCCCCTACAAGTCTCGATATGATCCTCTAGTGGGCTTGGGCCCCAATTAAGCTTCACAGTCCATGACAAAACCACCTATTAATCTTATATAAGATCCAATGCATCTTCCAACCTTTAGATACAATAATTCAATAGTGCAATTGAGTGAATAAGCTTTTTAGTCAAGAGGGAAAATGAGATGTCATAGTGGGTTTCCCTTCCAAATTTGGGGCTTTGAACATGTAATGGTTTTACCTCCCTATGTAGGAGTGGTTAATAAACAACCCTATTAGGTGTTCCCAACCCCTAAATGGAAGTACATGTCCAAGGTACATCCATAATTTTCTAGGTGTCATGTGGATAATAATGAGGTGGATAGGGACACAAGGGTCTCAAGGCTAAATACCATGGGATCGAGGGTGGTAATGGTGAGGGATGCCATAATATTTGGGTGTATGAATGTAGAAGGGAGCAATCGTGGTACATGAGTTACCTTGGCCTTTGTTTTTCGACTCTTCTTCATTTTCATTTCGCTTTTTATTGATTTTTCTTTTATTTTACTCCTCAAGGCTCAAGGGGATCAAAGCATTATGTATATGATATAGCAGTGATTACCCCCTTAAGGTGGGGCAATTAATTTCCCACCAAGGGTTGGAACATACATGGTTCCTTAATGATACAGGGGGCACTTATAGGGGCCCTAGGAACCAGGGTGATGGCCATAATGATAAGGGGTATAGCTCATGTTTTCTTTTTCCCATGTGCTAAATTTTATTTTCCCAGCCATATCTTTCATTTTGTGGTATTATTTCCTTTTGTATGTGGCCATGATATGCTTTTATCATTTTCTTTTAGTTGTATCAACCTTTGGGGCATCGTTCCAGGCTCGACCCAAACATGCAGATAAGGGGAGGGGAAGTACCATGGCCTTGTGGACCCCATGGTCGCGTGGACCTAGTGATCACGTGGACCCAAAGAGGGACGATGATGAAATAGAGCATGTAATGTGTGGAGAAGAGTGAAAAATGTGGAACAGTAAAATGGGACCACATTAGAAAAACCAAGGTTTCTCATGTAGTGTCCATCCTAAAGTTGCAAGACAGTAGTAGAGATCCCACAAGACTAGGGTTGAGGATTAACCCCTGAGTTAAGGTAAGGGAACAAGACTATAGTCAAAGCCCTTCCTCCTTCCAGGTCACCCAATAATCCATACCCAAGTGTGCCCAAGAAAAACAAGCATAAGCACTTGATTGCATAATGAAAAATCATACCTTTAGGATTTAATGACCCACCTTCAAACATATGATTTCGACAGATGGGGGAGGGGACATATGACTAGCTCAGGGAGTAGAGACATCTAGCACAATATCGGCTACATTAATAGTTGTTAAGTGTTGTTGGTTGTTAGTGTAAGACAAATCTAGGGAAAAAAATTATCCTATGAGGTCACCCACTAGTGGTGGGTAACAGGTTGTATGCCACCTTCGCCACCTTATGGATCTCCACATTTTATCGTTGTTTTGTGAGCATCCATGTTAGATGAATGTCATCATGCAAGCTAATGATCTAAATATTTCCTAATGAGAGATCATTTATTTGTTCATACATAACTGATACACGGATTTGAGCTTTATAGAGCTATCATAAAGAGGTCAAATTAATCCATATTTTGACACCAAATATTTATCTAAAAATAGAAAAATAATTATAATAAATCTTACAAAACTCATACATAAAATCAAATAAATCTATGGTAGAAAACCCTTACTAGAAAAACTAATCAATAAATATATTATTCCATTGACCAAACTATAACAAATTTTCATTACATATAATACAAGGACTTTATACCATGATTAATTTGGTTCTTTCATCTAATCAAATTTAAATTGACATAATTAATTAATTTAATTATAAAATTATTTAAAATAATTTTGATAATCATTATAAATTTATTATCAGTGAATAATTAAATTATATATATATATAATTTATAAGATTTTTCCATGATATTATCATTACTAAAAACTTTAAAAACTCTATTTTAAAATATTTTTGACATTAGTCCAAGTTAATAAAACTATACTTCAAAAATTTGTATTTTGCTTCGATGTACACAGCTTCTCCAGATTTAAACCTAACTCTCTACCACCCTTCTTCCTCACTTCAATTTTTTTGTTTTTCATTTTTTAACAGCATAGTCGGTTTGCCGTTTCCAAACAAGTTCCTTTCTGGGCAGTGAAACGCTTATTCTACATGCAGTATGGCACACGCATCTTTGACTGTTGATAGTTTACTTGAAATTTCATTAAAAAGGTAATACTTGAAATTCCATAAAAAGGTGAATTCAAATCATTGAGTCAAATATGAAGGAAATATGAAGGAATGTATAAGTAGAAAAAAAATAAAAATTATGTTTAAATAGAAAAATAACCTGGGTTATAATTAATATAAAAATAAGTAAAAAAGTATGAATTATGTTTAAATATTATATTTTTCAAAAATATTTTTAACAAGAAATTTAAATAAATTATTTGAAAGTTTATGTTAACTAATTTATTTCCATATCAATTTCATATATATGTATATTATATAAAAAAATATATATATATAAGTTTTTATGGTTAAAATAAATACTTTGATCTTATATATATATTCTATTTTGCATTTAAAAATACAATTTAAAATAATGAAAAATAACACATTGTATTTTACAGTCTAAAAAAATTTGCACATAATTTGATCCCTCTAACTCATATTAAATCCAATATATCTATACTGATATATTATTTCTTAAAGAAAAACTATCTACTAAAATACTTTCATATCCACACATCTATAACTTTATTATATATAAATATATATTCACTTTACATTTTTATAAAGAACAAAAAGAAATCACTTTCCAATATATCCCTACATTATTCAACCAAATCCAACAAAGGATTCAATAGAAGGCGGATGTATTAAATTCATTTCGATTATATTTTCTTCTTGACAATTTTGAGTTTCATAGAAGTATAGAACACTCTTTTGTATTTATTATATCATGTGCATTTGCAGTTTTGCACTTTCATGTCAAGGCACATACAACATGTAACTACTCTATCTCATTAATAGTTGTTTCTTGTCATAAATTTTTCTGTACCCTATTTGATCAATAGTGTTAGACAGGATTACGATGGTCTAATCTGGGCTTTAGAAGAAAATTGTAATCATTTCTTTAACAATATTATTAAGCATTGTGCTTATTGTCATAAATTTTCACTATTGCATCTTATAAATAGTTATTAATGGTGAATATTATAAAATTGTAACGGTGCGAGACAGGTTTATGATGGTATAATCTTGGTTTTGGAAGAAAATTTTAATCGTTACTTAACAACCATACTAAGCATTGATCTTGGTTTATAAAATAATAATTAAAACTTATTTTGTGGTAAGCTTTTTTGAATGACTTTTATTATTATAAAAAAGATTTATCAAGTACAGATAGTTTGTTATGTTACAAAAAAAAACAACTTTTGGAGACAAAAGCTTCATCTAAGTGTACCCTATAGCCCATCAACACATATAAGTTGACTAAAAGCATGGCTATCATCAATACATGCAAAAAGAAAAAACCAAATTCATGCAACATGGAACCAAAAGTAAAGGAATTCACCATGAAGTCCCCTGAGGGAACTACCATCGCTGCCACAAATTGACATCACCTTCCATCATAAAAGAAGAGAGTCATGAAAAGGTGAATGTTGCTTTAATCGAAGATGATGACAGGAGATAGGGATGAGGAATTCCCTTGAGGAGAAGAATCAACACAAGGAGATGTAGTGAGTGAGGGAGAAGTTCAACAGGAGTTTCCCTAAGCTCCTATAACTCAGTATTGGAGTCAAAAACCACAAATTTCTCCGTTGTTGTTAACAGAGATATAATATCATCCAAGTTGTAATGGACATTCCAAAGGATCGACTTGATATCCGCCTACCTTGTAAACAATTTATAATTGTCAACCTACTTATCTTTGATGCACTATGAGAGAATGGAGGAAATGGAGCTTACGGTTCCTAAATTCTCTAGGCCAAGTATTAGCTTTAGTGAGACACCTCCCACTTTTGAATTTGAGAAATATGCCCGTTCACCAAACTCCTTGGATTCAAGAAGGAGAATTTCCTTTATGACCTTAACAGGGACGGAATCAAAGTAATTAGCCACAAACTCCCATCCAAACAACCAACGTCATTGGGAAGAAGAACCACTTGCACCACCTTTGTGGCTCGACATTTTCTGTCAAGGAGTTATCAGGACCAGTGGAAATGAGTGCAACTAACACCAGAAATGGACTTTAAACCTTTGCGAACCAAAACGATAGAATAATAGGAAAAGTGAAGGAATTAACTGTACCCAGAGACTATCATGACACAAACTATGAAGTAATAAAGGTATTGTGAAAGTATGAAGACCAACCCACCGCCTAGTAACCAAATGCATTGTAATGATAACTGATATCTGAGTGGTAGAATTATAGAAATCTGCCCAAAGGAGAAAGGGTATCCAAATGTGAGAATGAGAGGGATTGTGAAGAGTAAACAGAAAGGGATGTAACCCATATATCACAACATCATCAATCTAGACTACAAAATGAAACCCCATTGGGAAGATATGGAATGAGAACAAGACTAGAGAGCTATATCGACAGAAGAAATTGACAACAAAATTAGCAAATTTGAAAAGAAGTAAAAGGATTTCGCATCTACCAAACTCCACAAACTAGGACAAAGCCACTAATGAAAAACCATGCCAGAGAGAATTAGAACCTAACCTGACACCTTTAAACCCAAATGGAAAAAGTAACTTGGTACCGAACCCCACAAACTAGAACTGGGTAGCTAAAGGAAATGCCCGTCGGGTCAGAACCCTGAAGCAATGAGGTAAGGAGAACTACCATCAACTCAAAGGCAGGACCAGCTCTTGTGCAATGAAGGAATAAAACAAAAAACATTGATCCTCTTTCGTTCTCATAGCACTACACAGGCCAAGCCAATTCATTGTCATCGTATAAAAAGGAATGAAGGTATCCATAAAATGAAGAAGAAAATGAAGGTATCCACCATTGAAAATTAAGTATACTTGACATGGAGACCAAAATAAATTGAGGAATAAGAAATCTTGTACACCACCCCAAGTATATCCGTAAATTCGCCACCTTGTTGTAACACCCATGCACTTGTAATGGAGGAATGACATAAACAACATTTTCCAATGCATGCAAGGTCCAAGCATGGACAAGTGTGATGCCTAACACATTGTTTGAAACCCACATTCCTTCCCTTGTACAAGCGCTGATCATTGAGCTCACAAGATTGCCTGTTAAGATCTGTCACTACAGTCACCAATCCACCCATCAGAAACCAATACAACTCTCCTAGTAACTGAATGTCATATTGTTGGAAAATCAAAAAGGCAGTAAAGATTTTCTTGATCTTGATAATTACTTGTGATGTTTCTTATTATTACGATTCTTTATATATTATTTATTTAGTTCATTAAGCAATTACCAAAAGCAGCAACACATAACACAATGAACACAAGATGTAGGCACATGTCAGAGAAAAAACACCTCGAGAGGAAAACCTAGTCAAAGTAATTATTCCTTTCAATAGTATCCTTTGAGACTCTTCACCCTAGACCAAGACTAAACCTTCCCTCCACACCAGGTCAGCTTCTAGAATATTGACCTCTTCCCAGCAACTTCGACTATGCAGCATCTAACAACTTTCGGTAGTAGTCCAAATTGGAAGACTTCAATCTCCAAATCCAGAGCATGAAACAGAGAGAGACCACCACAAAATTTCGATTTTCCTTACTCCTTAGACTCACCCAAACTCACATTCACTTCGACTACCTGGCAACAGACTTTCCCAACTACCCACTTTGCACTTTTGGCAGCAACAATATTTTCGCACTTCTACTGAGTAGAGAGAATTCAAACTTGATGATAAGTGATTCTCCAAATGAATTCGATGTCCTTCCTTTTATAAGATTCTTGTGGGGTCGAGTAGGGTCTTAGGCCAACTTGATCTTCCCTTAGGCCGACATCGTGTGGAGGTTCCATAATTCATATTTGACTCAATACTTATCCTTTTTACATGATTCAAAAGCCCAAGAAGGGTCTCTTTAGATGTAAAATAATTTTATAGACTCAGAATAAATCCTAGAAGTTCTCAATGGGGACTTTGACCTAAAACATGGTGACCCAAGCATGAAAACCATGATTTAATAAGTCACAATAATAATAATAATAATTATTTTGACAAGTACATTACATAATGACTCAAGTATATTATTGAAGCTGAACATAGTTACATTTTCCAACAATCCCTCTTAACTAGGGTGGTATTCATACTGTTCACATACAATTGAAGATCTCAAACTATATGAACCAAGAAGAGCTTTAGGCACCACAATGCCATGGACTAGATTCTTGACCAGGGAAATCTATCCAACCAACCACTCAACAATTTAGGCATTGCAATGCCCTGGACTCGATTCCTGAATAGGGTAATCTATCCAGGTGGGACTAAGATGGACTTAAGCTTTTAGCCCCTCTAGGTACCATCAGGCTTACTTTCTAACCACCAACCCAAACATACAGGTGTGTATCCAAAACAGAGCTCAATAAACAACACCACCTTTTCAATTTCGGGATTCCAGACATCAACATAGAGTGAAAACCATATGTCTGCCCATGCAATGCTTCACTTGCAAAGCCTCAACACTCCTTGATCCAGTAGATCATGAATGTCCAATCTCTCCCAATCAAACTGATTGGTAACTAGCAAACTATCGAATCCTTCGAGAGATTCTCCTGTAAAAACACAAACCCAATCAATAACATACTTTCACATGTACATAATCAAATACAAACCTTCGGGGTCTTCCAAGCAATAGATGTTTCTTCTCAACTTTCCATAGTAGGATTATCCACCAAATATTTGACAGAAGATTCCTCAATCATACATTTTTCTTCCTACTTCATATGCAGCAACATATTCTTCAATTAGATCTTGTTTTCCTTCTTTCAGCAACACTTCAAAAATGCATTCTCCAATTGCATTTTCCTGTTCATGGACTTCACTCAAACTTATGGTTGTTAGTCCTGGTCTAGTGCATGACACATGAAGCAGAGAACCATATGTTTCACTCCCTCTCATCCAAGAAGCACCTCTTTATCCGGACTCCCTCTTAACCTTAGGGAGATTTCTTCTATTCATGCTTCCTCCAGGAGATCAGCTTCTTCCTTTTGACATCGGAGAATGTTTTGTGGATTCCAACCATTTCATCAAAGTTATCATCATCCTCATCATGCTTATCACATCAACGAGCATCTCCACCAAATTGGAGTTTGTGTACTTGCACAACTTAAATAGAAAGTAGAACCGAATCTATAGAAGCACTATGTTATCCATATCAAAATCATGGAAGCATTTCATCTTTATACATATCATATACCAAAACTCAATTATAAACAAGAGACATATACTCTTCAACATCTTGCTAGGGACTTTGTTATACAACCTAGACTATTTCATAACAACATTCATTCCATCTATGGTTTCAATATGTCTTCCAAAGGTATGACATACCTTACTAAAACATATAGCAAACCCTAGAAACCATTCACACAAATATAGATCTACAAAGTATCTAACAACCTTTCAAAATACATATGTTATAATTCTCACCAGGGATGCATACAAATCCTAGATTTCATATAAACAAATCCATCAAAGTCAATCACAACTTAGTCATTAACTTGATCATCTTCCACTAGGGTTAGTTCTTACCCCTAGATTTTCAACCAAAGATCAATCAATCACTAATATGATCAACTACTAGTAGGGTTAGTTTGCAAACCCTAAATTTTCGAGCAAACATCAAACTCAACCAAAAATTCCAATTTCAACAATCTCTTCACAAATCTCAAATTATCATATAATCATCATATATCATATATTTCTACTTTGACTAAGGTTCAACTCCAAAACCCTAGAATTCAACAATCTTATAAAAATCTCAAATCATCATATTCCATAGATTTTACTTGAACTAAGGTTTAATTCCAAAACCTTATAATTCCATTTCCACAATCTCAACAATCATTACATGCATAGATCTCATATTGTTGCATTTCATACTAGACAATTTACTTCACTAGGGTTTAGTTACAACACCCTAGATTTCCATATATCATCATCCTAAAATCTTAGATAAGGACTTCCATTAAATCCTAAAACTCATGACCATTAATGACTAGTGCAACACATATCTAGGAATTCATAACCATACACAAGCATATCATATTTACAACAACATTAATACATCTTGACCTAGACCAACCTAGGATTTCAACCAAAAGGACATATCTATATATGCCTAGATTTCATCATCATGCAAATACATTTCATATCATGTGTTAGTAAAACCCAATTTTGCAACAGTATCAAATAATATTTAGTCACACAATCATCTTGATTATGCTAGGGTTTGATCAGACAAACACACACATATCAAAGAGAAACATTTTTAATACAATGTAAGGGTCTTGCTCACACATTCCACCAAATCCTAATGAGCTAGGGTTCCAATGTAGAAACATAGCAAACCCAACATTACCAAAACTTCAAAGTTTTAGGATTTTAGACTTCATCATTCAACCCTAACAAGTTAATATTTCTTGATCATACCAAAATCCCAAACATGACATCATTAATAAAAACTTCCAACGAGAATTTCATAATATACCTAAGCAGCTTAGGATTTCATACATTCACAATAGCATACCCTTCGGTTAGGGTTTTCCAGAACCTATCTAGGGTTCTACATAGTCAATCAAGAATATGAGTGGGGTGGGTAGATTTATCAAGAGATGAATCACCCAACAAGAATCACTAAGATTCAATATAGCTAGTCATGACAAGGTTAGTAATAGATCATCAAATGAATAATCCTTTCAATCAATGTATTCAAAACATACCTTTGTTTCTTGACTAACCTTGTCTTGAGAGATCCTCCTTCTTGCAAATGTTTTCCTAACCAAGACAACAAAGGGAGAAAGGTGATTAGTATTTAATATAATAAAACTAAATGAGAACATGAACCCAAAACAAAAAAGACATGAGATACTTATATTTGGGCATTTGTTGGGAGCTCCCTCCAAAGCTTGAGGGAAACCTACAAACTTAAAGCAATACAAAAATGTCTTTTCCAAAATATGTTAAAACCCTACAAATTCTAAAACATATAAAACAAGATATGTAAATCTTTAAGAAAAGGACTCAATAGTGTAAGTCCCTAAGGTCAAATTCTTCAAGCTTGACGTTTTTTTAGTCTCCTTCTTCATCAAAGTTGGCTTAATCTCTTTCTCTCTTCTTATTCTTTGGATTCTCAGGATAGTCACATTTATAGTGACCCTTCTTATGACTTTGATAGTACTCTATTTTGGACATGTCAACTTTCTTCCTCGGTCCCTTCGATCTATTTCCTTTATGATGAGCAACATAAGCATTTGATACTCCTTTAGGATTGGCAACCATTGAGATCCTTAATTCTTCTTGACTACATGCAGTCCATAATTCTTCAAAGGTGGGAGCAACCTTCCAACTGTTGAGACCTTAAGAAAATGCACCCCAAGAGGGTGGCAATCCTAACATAGTAGTAATCACCAATTCTTAATTCAGAACAATCTCATCGATGGCGAAGAGATCATCCCTGAATCTAGATATCTTCACAAAGAATGTTTCCACAGTGTCTTCTTTAATCATCTTTGTATTCCTCAGCTCATTCTTGAAACTTTCTACTTGACCAATGTTCTTAATAGTGAACAACTTCGACAAGGCTTCATACATCTCCTAAGCATGATTGAAGTTAGCTATCAATGGGACAAGATTGTATTTTATCCCTTCTACCATTAGAGTCATAGCCACAACTTCTAAATCCCTGAATTTTGCTTTGTCGACATCATTGGCTTCTTCAGGAGGCTTCTTTACATTTTCCTTTTACCAAATCCAACACCTTGTTCTTCTCGAGGATTAGGTCAATCCTCTTTTTCCATGATTTGAAGTTAGATGCTCCTTCAAGGTTTTTCTCACTCTTGATTGAGTTAGACATCTTTCTTGAATATAATAGACTCCTTCCCTGAGATAGTGCCTAAGAATGGATATGCCTTTTTCTTCTTTCTTCACCAAAGCTCTAATACCATGTTGGAAAATTAGAAAGGTAGATGTTTCTTATTATTACAATTCTTTATATCTTCTTTTTTTAGTTCATCAAGAAATTACCAAAATCAGTAGCACATAAAACAATGAACACAAGATGTAGGCACATGCTAAGGCAAAACCCCCCTCGTGGGGAAAACTCATTCAAAGTAATTCTTCCTCTCCATAGTATCCTTTGAGACTCTTCACCCTAGACAAAGACTAGACCTTCCCTCCACACCAAATCAGCCTCCAGAAGATTGACCTCTTCCTAGCAAATTCGTCTATGCAGCAACTTGCAGTGGTTAATAGCTTCCGGTAGCTGTCCAACTTGGAAGACTTCTATCTCCCAATCCAGAGCATGAAATAAAGAGATACCACCACCAAAATTTTGATTTTCCTTAACACCTTAGACTCACCCAAACTCACATTCACTTCAACTACCCAACAACAGATTTTCCCAACTACCCACTTCACACTTCTGCCTAGTAACAAGATTTTCACAATTCTTCCTAGTAGAGAGAATTTGAACTTGATGAAAAGTGATACTCCAAATGAATTCGATGTCATTCCTTTTATAGGCTTCTTGTGGAGTTGAATAGGGTCTTAGGCTGACTTGATCTTCCCTTAGGCCGACATGGTGTAGAGGTTCCATAATTCATATTTGACTCAATACTTATCCTTTTTACATGATTCAAAAGCCCAAGAAGGGTCTCTTTAAATGTACAATAATTATATAGATAGAATAAATCCTAGAAGTCCTCAATGGGGACTTTGACCTAAAACATGGTGACCCACGCATGAAACCCATGCTTTAATAAGTCACAATAATAATAATAATAATAATAATAATAATTCTTTTCTTTATTATTTTGACAAGTACATTACATAATGACTCAAGTACATTATTGAAGACCGAACATAGTTACATTTTCCAACACGTAATGCGACCCCCATATGCATTTTATCGTGATGGGACGAGGTTAGGTTTTCCCTCACCTGGAAATGAGATAAATGTCATGTGATGACTAGAGGACGAAAAATGTAGGGAATGGCATGCCCTCCAACATCCACTGTCCCTTCCTCCACTTATATACTCTGCATCATAGTCACGTGTTCAGATGTCATTACAAACTTCTTTAATGACGCCCCCATTGGGGAGAATACCTTTATAGGAGGATTTATCATCCTCCACCCACCTATTTATACTTTTCATGTCTTCTCTATTTGAAGTGACCGACCAATATTTGTTTAAGGAAACGTTATATTCTTGGAAACCCAAGTTTTCCAGTGCATCTGCCACTTTGTTCCCTTCTCGATGCGTATGCTGGACTACAATATAATCAAATTTTCTAATAATTGTCGTATATTAGATACCACCTCTTGAAGGTGCCAATTGTGCATCAATTTGTGCTTTGGGTGCCCATTTAATAACTTTTGAATACATCGAAGAGGAACCTGTGAATCACCATGAACCTATAGTAGCTTATAACCTTCTTTGATTGCAATCTGGAGACCTCATTCAAGAGCAAGAAATTCTGCCAATTTTTTGTGGCTACCCCACATGACCATACATATATATGTAATGGTAGGGAGTTGACGTCTCAGAAAATCCTACCACACTTTGCTGCACCAGGGTTGCCTTTCGGGGCCCCATCAAAAATTAACTAAAGAATGAAGAGAGGGGTGGGGAGTACAAATTTTCTATAGAGTGGATTGAGTTGTGTAGCTAGTATGGAGGGGTTAGGTACATCAATGAATTCAAGTCAAGGTTCTTCATAATAGACCCTTCAGAATCCTCTACTTGCCAATTATCTTTAGTCCAGGGTGATGCAAAAATAGTTTCTTGGATATTAAGAGCATCATTGATTTTAGAGCTGGAGTTATCTGACTTCTCATGCTAAAAACTTTGAGATTTCTCTCCTTCCATAAATTCCAAAGGAAAAAACAGAGTGACACTTAACAAAGTGAGTATTTTTATCTTTTTTTAAAACAAAACTCATAAAGCTATAGCAACTACAATGTGGATCTTTAAAGAAACTTTGGCCAAATGAGAAATTGCTTTTCATTTTAAATTTGCAATTTTGTTTTAATATTACTATGTAAAAATAATAAGATATATGAAAAAATGATTTTTATTTAACTTTTATAATAATTTAAATTAATAAAAAATATAAACATAAGAAGAAATTAACTATTTAAAAATTGTAATTATTTTTTATTTTTATTTAAAATTTGATTTATTTAAGTGTGAGAAAAGAGATTGCTCAACTATGATTATAATCTTCATAATCCTGAAAGGAAAAGCTTCTTATAATTATAAAAGCATAGCTATTTTAATTCAATTTAATTAATTATCATTATAGATTCATCTTAACCAAGGATCCAACAAGAAAAGAGAGGGATAAAATTTATTGAGGTATAAACCCTTTTTATATCAACTTTACTTAATTGTTACTTTAATTACTTGAAGAACTGTAAAAATTGATATAAAATTGTTTTGTTTCGTATGGACATAAAAATATTTTATGTATAATTGAGAGCTACTGAAATATTTTTACCATATCTCCTTTATATCAGGTTGTAATATCAACAACCATTAAAGTAAGCATAATTAGGTTGTAATATCAACAACCATTAAAACAAGCATAATTAGAGCGTGACTACTTTCTATAATACTTATAAGTATCACTAACCAAATATGTATATTTATTTTTTATTTTGATTATAGGTGACATTATTTTTTAATTGAAAGAGCATTTTACTTTTATTTTAAAAGGGACATGTGCCACCTCCACTTTGAGCACGGATGGAATTACATATAATGGGAAACGGTTGGCTTGATGATTGTTGTGATACAATAACTACGTAAATATTAAAGGTTTTTTTTAAAACAATAACTTTTGTATTTCAAAATATCTAATGTAACAATACTCATGTAGATCAACAAAGTTTCATAAGGAAGAGTTATTTAATAATAATGTTGTTAAACATTAGCATTCTAACCATTCATGGTGGATTAACTTTATAATTAGCATAGATCCATCTTAACCATGGATCTAACATGAGTAGAGAAGGATCAAATTTTTCAGGTGCAAATTTATTTTAGAGTGCAAGAAACAATGTGTAATTTTTTACTGTTTAAATTGTATTTTTGAATGTTATAGAGATTACATAACATGTGCATTGAGTTATTTTATTAGCACACATTAAAGTGGATTTTTTGTTATTAATATAATTTTAAGTATACACCAATATTAATTCATATTAAAATATTTTATTCATAACCGACATTGAGTATTTTATTCTATACAATATTAAAATATTGTCTTTTAACATTTTTTCTATATATAGATATATATGAAGTTGATATCATATGTTAAACAATTTTTGAAAAGCGTAAGGTTTAAACATCTTACTAGGATATTTTTTTTTACTTCTGATTATTTTACATAAAATATATTAAGTCATATGGACAACTAATTAAATATGCATAACTTTTTTTTTATTATAGCATACAACACTTTTCTATTTAGAGAATATTTTATTTTTATTTTAAGAGGGATGGACATACTTACACATAGCCTTCACACTAGGCTGTAGAATGAGCCTCTCGACTCAAAATTGTTTTTTTAATAATTCATTATCATTCAATGGAAAAAATAATTATATAACGAAAGATAAGCAAGAGAATACAAAAATAGAAACAATGGTGGAAAATTTTGATTAATGAGCTTTCACCATTCAAAAGAATTCACATATATATAACAAAAGGGACAATTAATCTACATTCTCTTTTATTTTTATATTTTATTGAATGGATATTCCAATATATCTTGATGTCCTTCTTGAGAGTTTACTTAAGTTAGAACGTCTTTTCTCATTTAAAAAGATCCAACTAGTACAAATGTTTGTCATACTATAGTGATCTTAGTGTAAAACATGAGTTGAGGTGTCTTAATGAGGTTTTCTATTACACTAACTCCATAAATCTAAATCAAACATGATCACTAACTCACTAACTAACCCCAACCCGCTACCATGAATCTCTTAATACCTAACCCATTACCCTTTAAATCAATAACACAAAATAACCCTAATCACTAATCTACTAACAATCTCACCACTAATGCACTCACCAATATAACTTCTAATTATTTATTCATTAACTCATAATTCCCTTAACAATTGATCTACAAACCAACTAATATATTATAATCACTGACCCATTAAATCTCTAACTGATATAATTGACTATATTTCAACATAATTTCATACATATGAATTTTGTTATAATATTTACATTCTTTTTATATATTTAAACCTTTTAGTACATCTAAACTAGTTGATGAACCGATTGAATCTTTATTATATATGTAATTACACAATCCATGAACCAATAAGTAACTTAAAGTGTTAATGCTCACCCGTTCATAGATAAGGTGGGGAAGCTCAAGGTTGCGGTGGATAAGAAAGCATCTTGATTAGACACGTAATTATACACATAATTACATATATAATGAATGATTTGAAGACTTGCTTGCCCGGGTAAACCCTCTCCTTCTTATTTTGAAGTGAGAGGAAGAAATCGAAAGGACAGAAAAGCATAATTACATGAATAATTTCAAGTTTAATTAAATTTAAAATGATTCATTTCAGAGTTGTATGTTGTAGTAATTGTTACTTTACTTTAATGTTTATTAATAATTTATGACTAGAATTTATTTTAAATTTTTAATTAATGTAATTTTCACGTTAAGATTGTTTTACTTTTATTAAATTTTGATAAAAATAGATAAATAAAATAAAATAAGCCGTAGCTCTAGTGAAATTTAAACAGTTTCAGTGGGTGATAAAGGGTTTTTATGAGATTTTTTTTGTAGTTCTAGCGGTGTTCGGAAGGAAATTAGCTTGGAAATTTCTAGAGGCTTCTAAAATTAATTGAAAAAGTCAAGAATGGTTTGAAAAGGTCCTCTCATGTTGTAAATGCATTTAGTGCACTAGTAGTGACCTTAATGGATTGATTTTGTCCAATTTGTGCACCTTTGATCCCAGCCCCAAGCTCATTTTCGCCCTACAGGGTTTATATTCATGTATTGTGAGATTTGTGGTTGTTGGTGTAGTTATATGTTGAGTGTATGTGGAGAGAAGGTTGAATAGTGTGTTGATGCTTCAGACCTATTGGAGATCTTAGATTACTTCAGTCCATGAGTGTTAATGGCTGAATACTAGCAGATCTGAAGCATGTTGCATAATATATCAAAATTGGAGTTGTTGATGTATAGATTGATTGGAGAGTGTTGTATGTTGTGAGAGTATATGTTGGTGATCCTCTCAAACTTGTATAGCATGAGTTGCTGATGCATGTAGCACATAGCCATGTCTGCTATGATGTTATTTGTATTATGCAACATCTTATTGTTGCAAGGATTTGATTGTATTTAGTTTTTACGTGGCCACAATTTTACTTGTTTATGAGTCTATTTGATGATGAGATCTTGTCGCTGATAGCATGTATTCATAGTTGATTTCTTGTTGCACATAGTGTCTTGGGATCTAGTTTGAAAATACATGAAAGGAGGTTGGCATAGTGGTAGAGGAGAAGTGACTTCATGGCAGAGGAGCAAGGATAGCGAAGCTTCAGCAAAAGGAAGAAATTTCTCAATCCAATGGTAGTTGGATAGTACAATGGTAATTGGGTGAGAATCGATTGGTCGTGGTGGCCTTCAGCAGATTGTAGTTTGTAGAGATCTGTAGAGAACAAAGTATTCTAAGTTGATCAATAGTATTGAGTCTTCTAGCTGATCGGTGTGGGCATTATGTATATGAGATGACTCTCCTGCTGATGGGAGTCAACACACTATGTAAAAGATTAATTTCTTGACATAATAGAAATTCAGAGCAGAGTAGCAGCAACAAGGGTGGTTTTTCTCCTAGAAGAGTTTCCACCAGAAATCTTGTGTCTCTTGTGTGGATGTTCTTTTCATGTTTTGATTATTATTTATGTTGCTCACATGATTTATGATTTAACTACTTCAATGTTATCTGCATGGATAATCTAATGATTTGTTGGTGCATGTACGTGTGATTCCATAAGTGAAGTTAATAATTGGAAAAAATTGTATATATATCACAATATTGATTCAACCCCCTCCCCTCTAAGTAGTGCTCAAAGGTTTCCAACAATTGGTATCAGAGTACATTTCCAACAATAGGAAACTTTTCGTAGTTCAGGTAATACTTTTCCAGTTTCGGGCCTCTTAGAACATAGGGTATTTTAGTCTTGTCATTTGCATGTATGATACAGTTTAACTGATGGAAATAAACGAAGCGACAATCCTCGTTGCAAATGGTAAAATAAAGCATAGTTTAATTCATAGTTGTAGAAGTTGTAATTAGACTATTGCATTTCATACATACAGTCTCAAATGGATTAGTATACGCATTATTCATTGTCAGGTGTCCTTGGAAGTGTTGTAAAATTTATATAGAAAACCAAGGCTTCGAAACTTGAGATCAAATGTCTTTCTATCCTTATATATATATATATATATATATATATATATATATATATATATATATATATATATATATATAATAACTACAATATAATAAAATTTACCTTGCATATTCCACTCATTGAAGAAAGCAATTTTCTTATATTTTCGACTTTATTTCCTGTTTTCAATTGAAATATGAACGTTGATTGTGAAGTTTGAAAAACTCTTTCTTATTTTGTAATTATATATTTTAGCAAGATTAATAGAAAAACATTTTCTTGCAATTGTCTTTGAATTAAAAGATATGCTAAAAGAAGTTTATTGTGTACTTGAACTTGTTACATATGTAGCATTTGTAAAACAATACCTATAAATCTTATAACTTATGGATAATAAGGTTGTAGCATTGAAACATTCAAATAAATCAAAGCTTATTGTTGCCTTGCCCTATTCTAAATTTTCATCTTTCATTTCCAATAAAATTGGCATGGTTGTCGTGTTGCTGAAATTACAATAGCACAAATTGTGTCAACTGGAAATGGATCTTGACTATGGGATATATTGACAATTATCATATTTAGAAAGCATCAGTACTCTTTGCAAATAAGACAAATGTTTTCTAAAATGCTAAGCTATTTATACAAATAGTTTTCTCATAATCACCACTATCGTATTTATGCTTCAAAATTATTTCAAAATCTCTAATAGAAACACGAGTATTTGTAATAAGTTTTGCTTCATATTGTTCGATAAATTGTATTCCTACAAGTAATGTTATTGTCATTTCGTCTTTCTTATCAGTTAAATATGCACGCGGTATTGCTTTTGTCTTATTTTCTTTGTCCAAGAAAGTTCGATATGTAACTAAGACAACACCATGAAAATTCTCCTTGTTATATTGCTATTTATATCTTCGATCAATAATGGCATAGACTCAATCTCTTTTTCCCTAGTCATTAGCATTGTATTGAAACTAATTGAAAAAAAAAAAAAAACTGATATACGATTAATCAAACCTGGACAGAATTACCTATTTGATTTTGTTTTTGTCTCCTATGACATATGTTTATGTAATAGTGATCATTTCTATCTCTACTCCCTCATCCATGTCTACTATCACTTCATTCGAATCCAATATCTTTTTCCTATTCACAAATAATACATTGAAATCATTGCTTAAAAGGAAATTATAATTGATACTAAGTAAGAATTAAGTAATGAAAATAGAACCATATAATGCAAAGTCAATTATAATATATGTTCGAATACCAAGTTCATAGTTACTAGATAGAATCTGATTTCTAGGCATATAGGTAAAATTTTAAATAGATTTTGATTTTAATAAATACAAATATTTTATAGAAATATTCAAAGTACATTTTTCCTTGTAATTATTATCTTGGATCCAAATCTCTAAGTGTTATATGTTTCTTAAAAAATGAAAAAGTCTTATTTTTAGTTATAGTACATAAAAAGTGTAGCAAAAAATAAAACACAGATCTATATAATGTAAAATATTTAAATGACAATAAGTAGAACAAAAACATACCTCTTAGAAAAGTTATCATTGTATTTAACGATATATGTTCTTCTTGTGTTCATCTTCCCCGCTTCGACGATATGAATTAGATCAAATATATAGAAATAAGAAACATAAGAGGTTCTAATTTCATAGTATAAAAGTAATCTAGATGTAACAACACAACAATGATGTATCTTATATAAACATGTTAAGTACTCTCACATTATCCCCTTTTTCAAATCCACACCTGATAGCTATAGGGTTGTAACATATATTGAATAAACACTCTAAGTACTCAAAGAATGAATTGTTTACCTGAAAAAATGCTACACATTTCGCACCTCTGTTTGAAATGAGCTTGTAGAGAAAACCTTTCACACCATGCAACTACCAGAAAAACACTTTATAGCTCGAACAAGAAATCTATTTGTAACCAACACCGTTGAAAAGTAATCGAACATGCACCCATAACGTGTATGGTAAAAAAATTGTACGATAAACACTTGGAAAATGCTCCTATGGACAACATAACTTAAATTAGTAGTTATAATTTTCACATTACTTTATAAATACTCAAAATTTGTATTTATATACTAAGTAAATACAAGCCTTGTTAAGGGAATGGATAATACGAAATAAGATTTCCATAAATTAGAAAATGATTTTTGATTTTACAGAAAAATAGGAATATTCATCATTTTCCTCAAACAATTTTTAATATGTCAACATAAATAACCGATAATTAACGAGATTTGACTTGATGTGGCTGTTATAGTCCCTTTCGAGGAAGGAACTAATAATAAAATATAATTAATAAATATTTGAGAAAAATAATGAACACTTAACACACTTCAACCACAAAGTGAGTGTTACTAGTAAACATTTATCATTAAACAAATTTGATTTGGTCATAGTCAATGTTTCATTATGCGCATCTTTCCTTGTGTGGAGATTCCACTATGTAGAAGAAGATTCATCTGCACAATGAAGGCTTTGATTGAAAACTTTGCGCAAGGAAAGTTCCAAACAATGAAATAGGTTGCTACAATTATGGTTCTTCTATTTATTAGGAGAAAAATAATGAACACTTAACACACTTCAACCACAAAGTGAGTGTTACTAGTAAACATTTATCATTAAACAAATTTGATTTGGTCATAAAGTTAAAATTAAATTTGATTTGGTCATAGTCAATGTTTCATTATGCACAACTTTCCTAATGTGGAGATTCCACTATGTAGAAGAAGCTTCATCTGCACAATGAAGGCTTTGATTGAAAACTTTGCGCAAGGAAAGTTCCAAACAATGAAATAGGTTGCAACAATTATGGTTCTTCTATTTATTAGGAGAATTTGTAATATCATTAGTTGTATGTGCTAAAATTGACTAAGAAGATGATGGTTATTGCTAAAGAGGTGCAAAGCAAATAATGTTTATACATTGTGTAGAGTGCTTAAATATTATATGGAGCTTTAAGACTTGTTTAACGTTTCTAGAAACCAAGAAAAATCAAGGCTACCAATGTTGCATTTTTATTTTGTTTAATTAGACTAGTTTTGTGATATGCAGAGGAAAGAGAAAGGTCGTGGGAGAATTGTGATAGAAAGGTTGTGTGGAAAAATTGAGAATAAATATGCAGAAGTAGCTTTGAAATATTAATTTAATATGAAATATGGGAAAATCAACACAATTATAACATATACAGTTAAATAAAATGATAAACAATGATAACTTTGCCAAGAGGTGTGCTTCTACTCAATTTATTCTCATTTGATTATTATCATTACATTATATAGTTTTGTGTTATTTTTCTATATCTTTTATGTACTTTGTAATATGTAATGTTGTGTGGAGAAAGACACAAAGAAATGTATACATACATACAAAACATTATGGAACAATTTTTATGTTGCCTACCTCGCAGAATTGTTCTTTGGCACAAAAAAAGACACTTCACTTAATATTGCAAAAAGTTGGGAATAAAATCACAAATTTCCGATAGCTTTGCGTCAACATCTCCTCAACAATTATCCATGACTACTTCCTTTTTTGATAGTGTTTCCACTCCACAACTTGTCTCATCTCCTTCAAATTTTTTATTAGTATTAATTAATTATGCATATACATATTAATTAATTAATTATCTTTCAAAATAATTGAAAAATGTCTTGACACTCAAGAACTTGTCTTGTCTCCTTCGAATTTTCTATATCCAGTTTCTTTGCATAAATCAAACAAAACATAAAATTGTATCAAGGATCCACATAATCTTAAATCACTCTACAGAATGTTTTACACCTTCGCACAATAATATAAGAATATTAATATAACACATAACCTACTCTTGCTAAGTAAATCTCCTACAATGTTAAAAGCCTTGTGCAGAACTTTCACTGTGTAGAGGAGGCTTCCTCTGCACAATGAAAGTTATTAAGGTAAGCCCCGCACAATGAAGGCTCCACACAATGAAGCATTGATCCCTGCAACTCTGGCTTCCTTGCATGTATTCATAAATGACACTAAATTTGCTTTCATAATAATATTAATCGTTTTTAGCAATCGACAAGAATCTTATGTTACACTAAGTTAAATTAATTTAACTTATGTTTATGATTTTAGGTTTATAGTTTTTTAATGAAATCTTTCATTGTGCAGAGGATAAAATTTATTATCAAGTAAATTTAATTTGGTCAAAAAGTTAAATTAAATTAATTTATATTTATGATTTTTATGTTTATAGTTTTTTAAGCGGAGCTTTACTTGTGTGGAGGTTTCATTGTGTAGAGAAAACCTCTTATACATAATGAAAGTTTTCATTTTAAGCTCCACACAATGAAACCTCTACACAAGGAAGTTGCACACAATGAAATATTGATCCTTGCAACTCTAGCTTCCCTGCATGCATTCATAAATGACATTGAATTTGCCTAGAATCCTTACTCCCGCACTTTCCACACACCCTTTCTCTCACACCTGTTGCACACCCCTTCTCCACATAGTCAAATAATAACAGTTAGTGCCCCTACTCCCAGCCTGTCCCTCACCCATGTAAGGGACTTGCAACACCAGATTAAGCACTTTGCACAATGTATCAATCTTACTTGCTTCACACTTCATGCATATGCTTTCTTCTGCACTCCCTACACACCCTTTCTCTGCATAGTAAAATAGTAGTAGTTAGCCCACCCCACCCCGCTCACGAAAGGGACCTAGAACCCCATCAGTTATAATAGCTTTGAACAAATAAATAGTAGTATCATGCATAACAATGTCAAATCACTCACCGATGCAATGGCCACTCATAAAATTAGTATTTTTTTTACTTTTAAAATGATTTTTCAAACACTTACAAATAACAAAAAATATCGTCGTCGCCAAGGGAATTATGTCCCATCAACCCCCACTTAGCCAATGAAAAATTATAAATAAGATTTACAGAAATTAGAAAATGGTTTAAATGAATTTACATGAAAATAAGAATATTCAACATTTTCCTGAAACTTTGTTTAAAATTGCATAAACTTGGAAAAATAATGTGAAGTCAATGCACTTTTACCATGAGGTGAATGTTATAATCCCTGGTGAGGCAGGGACGCTTTTCATAGATGTTATGCACTTGACCTACAAGAACAACAAAATGTCGGAAGTATGAAATAATATTTCCATAAATACAAAAATATCACATGAATTGAGACAAGTTGCAAAGATGTTTTATTATTTAGAAGTATAATACAATGTTCACTTGTCTCTTCGAGGGGAAAACCTCCAATAGAGCACAACTCTTTTACAATAAAACTATGTGCTTCTTCCCTTGCCATCTAAGACTATTTATAGCTTTATTACATCCAAAACCCTAACTACTAGTGGTCCCTTGCATAATACGGGTTAAAAATTTTATTCATTAATTATGGCCCGTTTATAACTATTTTTGGTCCCTTTCCTATAATGCAGGTCAACCATTTACAATTATTATTAATGCAGATAAATTCTTATGGGCTTTATTGACTCAACTAACTAACCATAACTCTAACAAGGCCCCTTGGGATTATTATATAAAGGGGTTAGGGTTGGACCTAACATGCCCTCTGCCATCAAAATCAGCCTTGTCCTCAAGGCTGAAGTTGTGGAAACTAGTGAATAATAGTGGTTGGTTCCCATGTCTCATCTTCTAGAGAGGTGTATTTCCACTTGATCAAGAACTCCTTGATCATGCAACCATAGAGATGTTGTTCATGAGTATCAAGGACTTGTTCAGGTCAGAGCCAAAGTGAACGTTCCTTGTCCAGTTTTAGCATACTTGTTTTAACCCTACAATTGTTCCCTGTAACTTTCTTGAGGCAAGAAACATGGAAGACTGGGTGGATTTTTGAAGTAGTCAGCAGGGCCAGTTTGTAAGTGACTGCTCCTATATGTTGAAGTACCTTATAAGGCCCATAGAATTTTGGGGCTAGTTTATGGTAGCCCTTTTCTTTGAGAGGGGTTTGCTTATAAGGTTGGAGTCGCAGGAACACCTAGTCGCCTACTTGAAATGACCTCTTTGAATGGTGTTGATCAACCTATTGCTTCATTCAATTTTGAGATTGATGTAGATTTTCTTTGAGATGAGTGATCATGGCGTCACAGTTCTATAGCATCTTATCAACTACCTGTACTTTGGAATATCTAAGGATATAAGAAGTTGGTGAAGGTGGGAGTTGGTCATACACTACCTCATATGGCATCATATTGGTGGCTTCATGATAATTATTATTATACCACCATTCAGCTAAAGGAATCCATTGTACCCATTGATGTTTCATGTCTGAAGTGGAGCACTGCAGATAGGTCTCCAAACATTTGCTAACTACTTTTGTTTAACCATCGATTTGGGGATGATAAGTGTACTCAGTTAGAGTTACATTCCCTGTAGCATAAAAACTTCCTACCAAAAATTGGTGGTGAAAGTGTGCTCTTGATCAGACACAATGGAAGTCGACATGCCATGCAGTTTGAATATTTGGTTCATGAAAACTTGAGTTGTTGATGTTGGGGTAGATGGGTGCGATAGAGCACAAAAATGAGCATATTTGGAAATTTTGTCAACAACCACCATGATGACTACTTTTTTTCCTAACTTTGGAAGAATTGTAATGAAATCTATGGAAACATATGTCCATATGGAAGCAAGGAGTGGCAAGGGTTTAAAGGTTCTCGGTAGCTTAATTGTTTCCCCTTTGTTGCACTAGCATACTTCGAATTCAACTATAAAAGTAAGGATGTAGTGCTTCATGTCAATCCAAAAGAATATCAGTGTGCTTGTGCATAAGTCTTCTAAAAGGTTGAATTTCCTACAACTAGAGAGGAGTGCATCTCTTCCAATATGCAGGTTTTGAGGGTGGAGGTTAGGGATAACACTATCAGATCCTTATAGCGAAAAACCTCATCATTCTGAGCGTAATCCTTTGAGGAATTATGGTTTGATTATAATCTATTAATGAGCTGGGATAGAGAGGGGTGGGAGAACCATTTGTGACGGGTTGTTTCAACCCTATCTAGTATGGGTAGAGAGAGTGATAACAAGGTTTTCCTCTTCCTCAAATTGGCGTGATAAGGCATCTGCCACTACATTGTCATGCTCCTTCTTGTAAATTATGTCATAATCATATCACATAATTTTGGTTAGCCATTTATTTAGTTGTGGCGATGATAGACACTGCTCTAGAAAACATTTTAGGCTATGATGGTCAATGCATATTTGGAAACGACGCCCCAATATGTATGGTTTCCAAGTGTCTACTACATGTAAGATGGCCGTCATTTCTTTCTCATTTGTAGATTGACCTAGATGTTTTTCATTGATTTGTTGTCTGGAGAAAGCCAATGGTCTACGCTCTTGCATTAATATTGCACCAATGTCCTTACCTGAAGCTTTAACCACAAAAGGTTTTATGAAGTCTGGTAAGGCTAATACTAAAGTGGAACACATGGCATGTTTGAGAGCCAAGAAGGCCTGTTGAGCTGCGTCAATCCAGAGAAATGAATTTTTCTTAAGAATATTAGTGAGGGGCCAGGCATTACATCCATAATTGCTGGCAAATTTGTGATAGTAGCCCGTGAGACCCAAGAATCCCCTCAAACTCTTCAAGGTTTTTGGTTGGGGCCAA
Source organism: Pinus taeda (assembly GCA_000404065.3). NCBI lineage: Eukaryota > Viridiplantae > Streptophyta > Pinopsida > Pinales > Pinaceae > Pinus > Pinus taeda. The sequence continues at coordinate 55,144 of APFE031378917.1, forward strand.
TCTTGCATTTCCTTAGTCTTTTTTGAATCAAACCTCACTCTTGCACAACCCACAATATGTGCCAAATGCTCTAGTTCTTCTATGCCAAAGGAAAACTTGGATAATTTGACAAATAATTTGTGATCTTTGAGTAGTTGCAATACCGGGTCAACATGTTGAAGGTGTTTGTCCCATTTTTTGTTGTAGATGAGAATGCCATAAAAAATGACCAGGATGAATTTTTTGAGATATGGTTTCAGAAGGTGGTTCATGAGGCTTTGAAAAGTGGATGGGGCATTACAGAGATCAAATAACATGACTTGAAATTCATAATGGCCTTCATGAGTTCAGAATATTGTCTTGGAAATGTCAACTTCCTTCATATGTATTTGGTGATAACCTGAGCACAGTTCTAGCTTGGTAAAAAATTCGGCACCATTCAGTTCATCAAGAAGATCATCAACCACTGGAATAGGAAATTTGTCCTTGATAGTGAGCATGTTAAGGGCCCTAAACTGAGGACACGTGCACCATTCGCCACCTTTATTTAAAACCATGACCAATGGAGATGAATAAGGGTTTTCGTTGGGACGAATAACATGGCTTCAAGGAGTTCCTCAATGATTTTTTCAATTTCATTCTTTTGTGCAAAAGGATATCGATAGGGGCAAACATTTGGCAACTGGGTACCCAGGAGCAAAGGATGTTATGATCATGTTCACCCCTAGAGGGTGGGAGATCATTAGGTTTGTCAAAGACCCGTTGGTGGCAATCCAATACCTATTGCATGTTGGGATGAATGTTAGTAGGAGTGGATTCAATGGCATGGATGGCATTAAATTGTGTTACTATCCCATGATGGCCCTTTTCGTAAAAGCTTCTCCATTCAATGCGAGCTAATGATAGTAGGAGCACTTGCCTGGAGTCCCCGTAGTGTATGAGTGTGGTCATTCATAACTCACAGAAGTCCACTATGATAGGGCCCAGTGTTCAGATCCATTCACCACCAAGAACGATGTCGCAACTGCCCATTTCAATGGAAAACATTTGGGTTTTGAGGCGATAATCCCCCATTTGAAGATTAATATTTTCATAGCGTCCTTCAGATTTCATGATGCCCCATCAACGATAAGGACTTGGAAATTAGATATTGCTCTGAAAAAGCAATGAACGAATTCTCCTACTCTCTTATGAACAAAGTTATGTGTGCTCCCACTATCAATCAACACCACTATTGGCCGATGTTTAATAGAACCTCGGATTTTGAGAGTCTGGGGAGAAGAAATGTCGACCAGGGCATGGAGTGAGAAAAATAGCTCATCTGGCGTAGCTGTAGTATCAGTTTCCAGGGTTGTTTGGGGTTCACACTCTTCCTCCTCAGGCACTTCTATGGATTAAGCTTCATCAGCAAAGCTATTTTCAGTAGCGTCAATTTGAAATAATTTTGGTTCCTTGCATTTATGTCTTGGGGAGTATTAGTCATCACTGTAGTAGTAGATTCCTTCTTTCCTTCTTTCATCCATTTCTATCGGTGACACCTTTTGAACCTTAAGTGTTTGGGTGGGGCCTGAAGCCATGGCGGGACATGGCTGTGCAACGAAATTTAGATGATTGGATTGGGCATTTAAAGCAAATTCTACCTATAAGGCCTTGTTGCATGCTTCCAACCAAGTATTTGAGTGATGTATTCAGACATGGGTTTGGATGGATTCCTTTAGGCCACTGCTGAAACATTCCATGTAAAAGGAATCTCCTAGTCCTTTGGTCCAGATGGTCAATTTTTTAAATGTTGCAATGTAGTCTCGTACTCTACCCATCTTCTTGAGCTTAGTAAGATGCCCCATAAACTCATATTCTTGGTCAAAGGGGTCACAAAGGGATTTTGAAAACATGGTCCAAGTTGGCCTCCCTGGATAGTATTTCTGATGCCACTACCACCACTGCCATTGCTCTTGGTACAAGTAAAAATCTCCCACATGTATTTTGGTGTCGTCATCCCAGATATTATTAAGGTGGAAACATTGTTCTATTTGTGCCACCCATACTGTCGGGTTAGAGCCATCAAATTTGTCCATGTCCATCTTGGGTGTCTCATGGCTCTAATATTAGTGACCTCCATGGAAATCAATGTGATGGATAAATCCTCCTTCTACGTGTGCATCAACATTGTGTTCTTCCCCTATGGGTTCGCAAGACTTTCTTAGGGCTTGCAATATTGTTGTGATTTTTTCATCAAAGGTCGCCTGAAATTCATTGAATTTTTTCTCAAGGGATTCAATTTTATCCCTCGCCATAACTTGAGACCTGGTACCGTGCATACAATAGCCTTGGTAAAATTTTGAGCTTACTTAAGAGTAGTATGGTTGGAAAGAGGGCAAGCTCAAGAGTCTATTGATGTGGCTCACTTGAAGTCACTTCAGGAAAATTTTGGGACCACATGAAAATTGGGTGGCTTACAGGTAAATGGTACCACTGTGATCAACTCATCATCTTGAATGTTATCGGTTAGGTCTCTTGCAAACATCCAATCTAATCAATATTATCGTGGCCGAAATTGAAAATGCTTGATACTGCCCAATATCCTGTGAAAATTAGGGCTAGACTATAGTAGCATAAACCCTAGCATCTCGACACTACAAAATGTGTTGTGACAATTTGATATGGACTATGGCAGCCAAAACCCTCATTGCACAAAGAGTCGGATATGCCCTGTGAAAACCCCAACTACTGAATGTGATATGTATGACTTTAACAAGACCCCAACTATTGGATTTGATTTTCACTGTGGTGGCCAAACCCTAACTGTTGGATATGATCTAGACGAAAAGTTAGGGGTGATCTTCAGATAGTTGAGGGAACTATGGTCATAAAGGAGTGGAAGGTGCTACAGATCGCGATATATGCAAGGGTCCAATAATAGTACTCAACCCAATATTTCATAGAACTAACTAAGGAGGATCAACCATACCCTTAGTCATACTACCGGTCGACTACCCTATTGTACGTGCGAGTAATCTCCTAAGTGTTATTCTCAATGTACTATAGCAGCAAGATGGTCGATGGCTTGTCTAAGGTTAGGTTTTAGGTTACCCTAGGGAGGCTTCTAATATAACCAAGGATACGTGGAAGTTCAGTCCATACACAGTTTTGTCTAATGCGCTACTACTTGAACGGGTACCCACAACGGTTACAAGGGAGTCTAACAAGCGTGACCACCTCTTGTAGTTACTGTGTGCATGCCTCCCCAAATCCGTAGGTTTATGTACTTAATGACAGATCTTGCGATTTATAGATGATGGAACAAGTCTCTAGCATAAACAAAATTATGCCAAAATTAGACGTACAATTGGCCCTAGAAAGTGCTCTAATACCACTTTTTATGCATTTGACCTACGAGAATAACAGAATGCCAAAAATATGAAACAATATTGCCAAAAACACAAAAATGTCACATGAGTTTAAACAAGATGCAAAGATATTTTATTATTCAGAAGTAGAATACAATATCCACTTTCATCTTGGAGGGGGAAACCTCCAACAGAGTAGAGCTCAATTACAATAAAACTTGATGCTTCATCCCTTGCTATCTAAGACTATTTATAGCTTTATGACATCCAAAACCCTAACTACTAGTGGTCCCTTGCATAATATGGGTCAACCACTTTATTTATTAACTATGGTCTGTTTATAACTAATTGTGCTCCATTATCTATAATGTAGGTCAACCACTTACAATTATTATTTATGTGGATAATTTCTTACGAGCTTTATTGAGTCAACTAACTAACTATGACTCTGACGATTCCCCTTGGGCTTATTACATAAATAAAGGTGTTAGGGTTGGACCCTAACAATATATCAAAAAAGGTAATTGTATTAAGGATCCACATAATATTTAAGCACTCCACACAATGTTTTGCACCAATGCACATTAATATAAGTCATAACTCTCTTGCTATGTAAATTTCTCTTACAGTGTTAAATTAACCTTGTATGTAGCTTTCACTATGCATAGGAAGCTTCCTCTACACAATGAAATATATCATTGTAAGGTTCACACAAGGAAGTTCTGCACAATGAAACATTGATCCCTGCAAGGAAGGATTTGGTGCTCCAGAAACACATATTTTTTAAGGCAGTTACATGGTCAGTTTCTCCACTAGTCTCAAAATTATTGGACACTTTCAAGGACTTGGGGGATTCTTATCCTTTTGGCCTCTTTGATGGAGCTTTGAATGATGGCATATGTAGATGTGGTTCCCTCATCAAGTTGAGTCCTAAGACTAAATATTGTTTCTACTGGAGTGGAGGAGGTGGTTCTGGCTGCCAAGTTGAGATCGTGGCTTTGTGGGGAATTCTTCAGTGTACATTTTGTGTGGCAATTGATTCGATCAGGATAGTTGGGGACTCCAAAACAGTGATTGAATGGGCACAAGGAAAGAACTCCCTTCAGGTCCCTCTTCTTCATCATTGGATGGAAACATTTTGGCCTTGCTTACTTTGTTCTCTGACATCTCCTTCTTTCTTGTGTATCGAGAGAAAAATCTGGTGATTGGTTCCCTGTCCAAGCGTGGGCTCCTTATCTGCCCTAGGCTAATGCATTTTGATTTTTGCATGAGGGTTATGTTTGTGAATCAGGGTCCTTTGACTTCTCTGGAGACTAGATCTTTGATTTGGTTACTCTATGACTTGTGTTTGGTTGGCATTCCTAGTTATTTCATTTTGCCCCTAGGTTAGGCTCTTCTACCGAGTGTTTCCTTGGATGTATTGTAGAGAATTGCTCTGTTATTTTTTCTCTTACTATCTTGACTACATTCTATTGACTCTTTTCTCTTGTCTTTTTTGAGATATGTATACTATGATTTGAATCGCCTTGACAACTCCTCTTTTATAATGAAAGATGTTATATTTTTTCTTGTTGAAAAAGTTAATCGCAAATCTGAATTTCAAAATGATAAATACATCAAATCTGATTTTTTAATCCATTTTTACAATTTTGTTAAGTCGACAATAATATTGGAATTTTTAATTATATTTGATGGATAAATTGCATAGTGATAAAAAAGTTGCCAAATTTTATCTTATTGTAAATCCAATTCTAATGAAGTAAGGTGGCAATTTTATCTTATCATGAATCTAATTTTAATGAAGTAAGGTAGTAATACTATTGGAAATTTTACTTATTATTATCCAATTTTATGGTCACAGCCAAGCTAGACACCACATTGGTGTACGAGACCCCCTTGTTTGTAAGACAAGCGACCCACCTCCGCACAGTGATCTGACTACTAAGTCTATGAAGACATACATACTCTACCCCTATGATTTTTTGACCCTATAACCTCTTAGGAGGAAACAGATGCTCTTAACTATTAGATTCACTCAAGCTGTAACTCTCCATCATAAATGTCCATCCAATTTTATTCCTAAATCCTTGAAAAAGGTTTAGGCGTCCTACTCAGGGAATCTGCCGACTATTCATCATTCCTAAATCGTTAACCAAGTAAGTCTCCTGTTAAAAAAATAAATATCACGAGTTTATGTTGACTTTGTAAAACAAACTGAAGGCAAAGGATGAATAGACCTGCAATTAAAAGATTCATAATTTTTTTAAAGTGAAAACCTATGTTCAAACCCATAGTTTCAGGTGTAGGTTGGCTTTATAAACAAATTCAAGTCGGAGGATTATCAAACCTGCAATTCACAAAATCACAAGATTTTTCGACGAAAACATTTGGTCAAATTCATTGATCATGTTTTAAACAAATTGAAGGGAGACGATGAAACTACCTACAATTTAGAAAAACCATAATTTTTTTTTGTTGGTTAATGAAGACGTATGTTCAAATCCATCCATCATGTTTGTGTGACTTTGTAAAGAAAAGGTCACAAATTGGATTAAGACACATGTGCAACAACGAAGCATTTACGAATATTGGCTCAAGTGATATTTAACAAGTCAAATAGAAGCCTGAAAAAGAAGTATTTATTTAATTATTTTTATGGTTGAAGGTGAAGAAAATGGGAAAAACATAAATGTTTTATAAAACATTAGGTTGGAATTCCTAATATATTATAAAATTGGTTAAATTATTTGATAAAAATATTATAAAATAGTTTTTATTATTAATTAAAAAGATATTAAATATCTATAAAAATAATATATTTTATAATAATTTTTTTTTAAATAGATTAATTTTATTAAGTGGAATTAAGATAATTTTAACATAATTATTAATAAGTTTATAGTTAGTGAATAACTAGCTTATGTTATTACATATCTAATTTAGAATATTTTGGATTAAATTTGGTCAAATTTATAAGTCCAAGTCCATAACTCTCATTTCTTTCACCTAAGTTTACTTACAATCTTTACTAGGGGTACTCCTTAGGCCTAACAAAGTTTTAAAGTTTTATGCCCATTTATATACAATTAAAAAAAATCTATATATAATTTATTGTTGCTATCGAGGCATTTATGCCACTATCTTCTCACCTTCATACACTTTATCCCACTGCTCTCCTCCACCTATCCAAACACTTTGGTCTTAGACAACTCTAGATCCAACAACCGCTATCACCCATGTTCATTTTACATGATAAATCTTAGAGAAGAAATCCTAAACTTGATGGTATTATACATGTTTGAAAAAAATCAATAAATTATCATTGAACTCTTTCTAAGGGACATCACTAGTTTGCATCAAAAGAGTGTGTTTCCTTGCCATAATCTACCCTTTATCATCGTGATCTATTGATTAATACCTTGTAATGATCCAACATTCCTCTAGAAACTCATACATTAGTTGAAATAAAATGCAAACCCCAATTGTGCACGGTCATTATGGATCATCATCTGGACACACTTACTTGCCTCTAAGGAAAATATCGATGTTATCATCTCTAAAGTCGCTATGCAAAATGTTAGCAAAAGGTTTTAGCACTACCCATTGAGTTGCTTTTGGTTATACACCACCTTCGCCACCTTATAGATCTCCACATTCTATGGCCGTGGGCTCATGAATGATAGAGAAAATTGAATCTATGAAATTCATGCCTTGGACAAGACATTTTATCGCCTTTCTATGTTTATTTTTTCTCTGGTAAATGTTTATCTCAATTTTAAGAGGAAAAAGCAATATTTTACGTACCTAACCTACTTGCTGACTAGTTAAGCTACAGAATAAGTTGTGAATCCCAGATCTGAATTTCAAAATGATAAATAGGTCAAATCTGATTTTTATAGTCCATTTTTACAATTTTAACGAAAGAAGTTGACTATAACATTGAAATTTTTTAATTATATTTGATTGTTAAATTGCCTCATGATAAACCATTACCCAAATTTTATCTCACGGCGAATCCAAATTTAAAGAAGCAAGCTGACAATAATATTGGAAATTTTAATTATATTTGACGGATAAATCACTCCATGAATAATTTGCCATCCAATTTTCTCCCTAAATCCTCAGTGAATCTGCGGACTTTTGATCATCCTAGATCGTTAACCATGCAAGTCGCAAGTAAAACAAATCATAATTTTTTGAAAATGGAAACGTACATTCAAATCCATATCACAGGTTTACGCTGACTTTGTAAACAAACTGAAGTCAAAGGATGAACAGACCTGCAATTAAGAGATTCATAAATATTTTAAAGTTGAAAACGTATGGTCAAATCCATAATTAGTTTCAGGTTTAGGTTGCCTTTATAAATAAATTCAAGTCAGAGGATGGTTAGACCTGCAATTTAGAAAAACACAAGATTTTCCCGGTCAAATTCATAATCAGGTTTATGTGGACTTTGTCAACAGACATGCAATTTAGAAAAACAATTTTTTGTTTGGTTAATGAAAACGTATGTTCAAATCCACGTATCATGTGTATGTGACTTTGTAAACAAAAAGTCACAAATTGGCTTAACACGTACGATACATGTGCTAGAGAAGCATTTACGAAAATTGGCCGATATTCAATTAGTCAAATAGAAGCATGAAAGCGAAGTAATTAATTATTATTATGATTGAAGGTGAAGAAAATGGGAAAAACATAAATGGTTTATAAAAATTCAAACAGAAATTCAACTCTCATATATGTATATATTATAATTTATTGTTGCTATCAAGATTTTATGCTACCATTCTCTCACTTCAAAGCTCTCCTCCACCTATTTAAGCCTTTGGTCCTATACACTCTAGGCCCAACAACCGCTCTCACCCATGTTTATTTCGTATGTTAAATCTTCGAAAATTGAAATCTTAAATTGGATTGTATTTTACATGGCTGAAAAAAAATCAATAAATTATTATTGAACAGTTTAGTCCAAGGGACATCACGAAACTGCATTAAAGTGTGTGTTTCTTTCCCATAATCTACCCTTTATCATTGTGATATGTTGGTTAGTACCTTGTAATGATCCTCCATTCCTCTAGCCACCTATACATAAGTGAAAATAAAATGCAAACCCCAATTGTGTACAAGGTCATTATGGATCATCATCCAGACACACTTTCGTGCCTCTAAGGAAAATATTGACGTTATCATCTCTAGCGTCACCATGCAAAATGGTAGCAGAGGGTTTTGGCACTACCCCCCATTGAGTTGCTTCTAGTTGTGTTGCCACACTATCTAGCAGGGCTACCTAAGGGACAACTATTAGACCTAATGACAACAATGGGACAAAGACCCACTCTCACCTTAGTCAGTGTCCCCTACTTTAAGGAATTTCATCGATGAAAGGAATCTCGATATGAAGGAAATCACCATAAATGATAGGATCAATGACATGGTATGAAGTGATTTCCAAATCCCATTCAAGGAGGGGTTCGATTAGGGCGCAATTCTTCAAGAGAAGCTAATGGCTCTCCAAGAAAGACCTATGAGGAATACCTAGACCTAGGGTTAGGGATATTCAATAATAATGATTATGCCTAGGGTCAAGGTTTCCAAGATGAAGCAAGACCTCTATAGGGGCTTCATAAGATAATCCTTCTTCAAATAAGATTTTCGATGCACTAGAGGGACCTAGGAATAAGCCCAAGTGAGACCTAGAGCTTTTGAGTAATCATGGGAAGAATCTTAATTTTCTTAGGGCTATATTGTTATTTGCTTTAGGTAATTGCATTTCATTATTTACACATTGAATTCACCCCATAACATCATAGCATTATTCAACAACATATGCAATTATATAGAAAGAACAATATAATCATCAACACACGGAACATAAAGGAATAATAGAAAAAAAGCATTCACACATAGAGACACTAGGATTGGTTGGAGACAAGGAAAAACCCACTATGGTGAAAACCCTTTGAATTTCTTCTTCCTAGGAGATTTTCATTGAATGTTTAAGCAAAGAGAGAGTACAATGATCCATATCTTCAACCACAATCCTACCCAACAAAATCAACTAAACAACATCCATGAGATGAACCAAACAATGCTAATAATCAAAACCATTTTTTAGAAGCCTACGATCAACTGTCCCTGTCTGCAGTCAACTGTTGAATTCTACAGTCAACTAAAAAATCAAACCCTAGTTTCCAACTGCATGTAGAGAGTGTATGTGTGTGTGGCTAAAACCTTCCAACCACACTCATGAGATTGTGTTCATGTGATTGTAACAAAAATTTTACTGTGACAAGCCTATGGTTGGAAACCAAAACCCTAAACACACATGCGAGCTTCAAACCCTACAATTTCGGACCTGTACAACCAATCTTCGCGACCAAGCCTCAGATTTGTGAGAACCAAACCCAAGAAGAGGAAATAATAGTGTTTGATGATGATTTCCAAATGATGACCACTTGACTTGTATTTATAGTTGTTATACGAAATATACGACTGTGGACAAAAGTATCTTCCCTAGACCTAGTGGCCTCATTTAGAACAACAGAAATCAAAGACTATAAACTTTTCCTTAAAAGAATTGGATAATGGAAAGATGCTTACTTGTGATTCATCACAATATCTTCTCTCCTCTTGGCTTTTCATCTCCAACTGTAGCTCCAGACGCTATAATTAGAACCTACACAAACAAACAACATAAGCCAAAGGTCTATGGCATCTATGTAGCATTATCCAATCATTCTATTCAATGGATCTGTTGGAAATGACAACAAGAAATTCCAGTTTAATTTGTCCTTGAATTAAATTGAGAATTAAAATCGAATTCTATTCTCATAGCAACTTGTAAATAGTTAATTAAGTTTAATTAACTTAATTAGCCTAGGAATTTCGAGTTGGAAGTCTTTTTGTAGTCATGTATATGTAAGTTTTAGGGGTCCAGTATGAGTTTAAATTGAGTTGGAAATTAGATCACTCAGTTTACTGAGTTAAGTTCAGTTAAATTAGTTCCAAACTATTTGAGGAAGTAATAAAGGACTAACCGTCAGTTGGTGCACTAATGCATCCACTAGTGGTACTCCAGTAAACTGAAGATTCCCTCATGGGAAACTCATGCATGTCAGTTCAGAGACAGACCCAGTTCAGACTAGAGTGTAGGGACAATGTACTATAAGTAGTATTATTTACTGGAGTGTAAATATCATGCATACATCTGAGATTGATCCTATGTTTAGGTTGTGTATTTTTGGAAGCATGGATTCCCTTTAAATACGAGCTATTCATCCTAGGAATTATGTAAGAGATTAGGGGCTTGGAGAGCTACAAAATTGGGTAAGTGTTGGCCAAGAGCTAGCTTGTGAGCTAAGAGAGTTGAGCATACTTGTGCGGAATTGTTTTAGTGAGAACAAGCTTTGTATCTTTACTCATATTTATGATATATGCAATATAGATAGCGGGGTTTTGAGCAGTGGCTTTCCGCAGATACATCTTGTGTTATGTGCCATTTATTTATCTTCTTCTTGTTCATATTGTTTTCATCGATCTATTGGCTTCCGTTGGTTAAAAGTAAAAGTAGATTCTTGTCTTGTGCTTTAGTACATTGCATGAGCTTGTGAATTTACATGATTTTCTACAGGATCAGCATAGCATTGAAACATATGTACATAAGCATAACATAACACATGTAGGAAAATAGTATATTGTTTGTCTTAAAATGAAAGGGAGAGATTTTACAACCAAAAGTGGAATTTGATCTTGTAGAGATCCTCCCAAGTTGTCTTGTCCTTCCTTGCCACAATGTACACCTCAAAACCGCCCTAATGCATTGGAATGATAACTCTCTTGTAATCAAAGCAATAGCATAAGGGTATGATTAGTCTCCAATATCCAACATTTAGCTTGTGGATGGCAATAAATATATAGGAGACGATGGTAGTTTGGTAATTCTTATCCATTTACCAATATAGGCTTGATATCCACTCTTGATGGGACAATGAGCTCAAGGGATAAGAGATGAAAACTCCATGGTAGGGGAGATAGGATTCAAAGTTCTTATCCAAGGTAAATGGTTGCAACAACTCCTAGAAGCTTTTGGAAGAGGAAGCTTTGGGATTCTTTCTATTTTTCCCAAATTTCTAGAATCAATGCACCCCCAGCAATGGAAAACCTGCTCTAACCAAAGCAGATGCAAAACTGAGCAACATGCCAGTCAAAGCAGGTCCATAAAGGTCCAAGGTGTGTTGGGCCTTAAAAGAACTGAAATGAGGTAGTTAAGATTAGAAACTTAGGGATTTGAGAGAGTCTTAGGGATTTGTGTAGGGATGATGACAAAGTGTTCATAGATGTTGATTGATCCGTTGTGTAGGCTTATTGACCATATGTGACAAAATGGCCTATAACAATATCCATCTAAGGGTGTCCAATTTCTCTTTTAGGCCAACCTATCCTTTTGTGCACATGTGGGCTTCAATTCAAAAACACACTTTCCCTTGTCCAAATTGAGCACTTAAATAGTCAAAATTGGTCCTCTCAAAAAGAGGAATCTATTACCATGGTTGGAATTTATCACTAAGATGCCAAACATTAACAAGGAAGTCCTCCAATGTGATCACTAGGTGAAGCTTAGGATAGGAAAGGGTCATAAATGATTGACTTTGAAAAATTTTAAGTGCAAATGACCCTGAAGAAGACCACCAACCATAGAAAATTCAAGATAGCTTCCAAAGATGCAGCTTGGGATTGAGTTTTCTCCCAAACCGACCCTAGTAATTGTTCCAAACATAAAGCATCACAAGAGGATACACCAACACAGTACCCTATCCAAACGGTTTTGTAAGATCACCCCTCAAATGCAATTTGCAAGCAACCTTAGCTAGTCGTCTAGGGTAGGGGCTGGAATTTAGAAAAAAGAGAAAAAGAGAAGGATAAGGAGGGTGACCACCAAATTTCCTTCGATTAGTACACTTGGGCTATGGAGTCTATGTGATTTTAAATTTGGCTGAAGTTTCTTCAAGGAAGCTAAAAAGCGATGCCTTAGCACCTACTCTTCAACAATTACCCACCCAAGATCTATGGACTTTTACGGAAGAATTTTTTTCTTAATACACTAGGAGAGTTCATCTATTTGTTATTCATTGAGTAACATGCACAAATTTTCAATCTAATAATTTTCACAATGATATTCAATAATTATGGCACAAGAAGAACTAGCTAGTTGCAAAATTTCCACACATTAGACATTATTATCTAGAAAAAATCCTCAACAAAATCACTTACAAGATAACAAGAGATATATCAAATCCAAGATCAAGATAGTGGCTCCAAGAAATAACAAGACTTCAGCTTCCCAATATATTGAAATGCGTCAAAATAGCTCCAATAGACATCCAAATAAAAGTGTGAAATTCTCAAGAGAGAGATATCCAAGTATGATGATGATGTTTAATACAAATGAGGCTTAGCCTTATTTAAATGAGCCTCTTCTAATTCGAATTAGTCTAAGATGCCCCTAAAAATATTTTAATGTGAAAAATGACATAACTTTGGTGACAAGCCCACCAAATATTCCATAAAGTGTAGAATAAGCCATCCAAAATAAAGTTGAAATGATGAAACAATGGTGTACGAGGGTTGTTGGAAGGCCTAATCAAGTCCTCAAGGTGTCATTATGAAGTAGAGGGCTCCATGAATAATGGTCAAGGGCATGACCAAAACATCATGTGGTGCTCTAAAGTGGCTCTAGAGCACAAGTAGTGGTCTCATGGTGTAGAATAAGCATGTAGAATGCTCCAAATGAGGGCATAAAAGATGGTGTTTTCCCTCCCATGTCTCAAGGATAAGACAAACCTCCTTTGGGTCTTGGCTAAGCTGCCAAACCTTGTATACAATGCTAAGTCAGTTGGGGGCACTATTGGTCCAATTGCATCATCTCACATATAATCTCGCATAATGAACAAGTTGTTGAAGGTGTTTAAGTTGTCCATGGCATGAGATAATGCTTTGTCACATGATTGAAACCCATGCCCCCTCAACACATCCCCTACAAGTGTCGATATGGTCCTTTGGTGGGCTTGGGACCTAGTTAAGTTGCCTAGCCCATGATGAAACCACCTTCCAATCCTATATAAGATCCAATGTGTCTCCTTACCTTCAGATACAATAATTCATTAGTGCAATTGAGTGAATAATCTTGTTAATCAAGGGCAGAAATGAGACTTTATAGTGTGTTTCCCTTCCAAATTTGGTGCTTTTAACATGTAATGTGTTACCTCCCTAGGTTTTGGTGGTAATAAACAACCCTATTAGGTGTTCCCATCCCCTAAAAGGAAGGACATGTCCAAGGTACATCCTTCATATTGTAGGTTTCATGTGGATAATGATGAGGTGGATGGGGACACAAGGGTGGTAATAGTGAGGGATGACCACATATTTGGTTGTATGAAAGTAGGAGGGAGAAATTGTGCTACATGAGACCCGAACTTTATTTTTCCACCCTTCTTCATTTTCCTTTTATTTTATTGATTTTTCTTTTATTTTACCGCTCGGGGTTCCAGAGGATGAGAGCATGATGTGTATGATATAGCAATGATTACTCCCTTAATGTGGGCCATTTCATTACCCACCTAGGGTTGGGACATACATTGGTTCCTTAATGATGAAAGGGGAACTCATAGGGGCCCTAAGAACCAAGGTGATGGCCCTAATGATAAAGGGGAGAGCTCATGTTTGGTTTTTTCCCATGTGCTAAATTTTATTCTCTCATCATTTGCATTTTGTGTTATTATTTCCTTTTTTATGTGGCCATGATATGATTTTGTCTTTTTTTTAGTTGCATCAACCTTTGGGGCATCATTCTAGGCCCAACCCAAAAAAGCGGACAAGGGGAGGGGGGTGAAAGCATGAAGATGAGACGCTTTTGGGCCAAATCTAGTGATTAAATTTCAAGTTTTTCCTCTTTTATCAAATTGGAGCCCTCAAAATTCATATAAGCACTGTGAATTTTGATTCAGAGTAAAAAAGACAAATTGTGGAGAATTGTGATGTTGTCCTAATGATATTGTTTGCAAAAATAGTTAGTGTCATATAATATGTCAATTTTCCATCAATGACATGCCTGTCCTTGCAAATTTTCACACGTCTTAAGAGGTATGTGTGTGTTCATGTAGCATAACTTAATCTAAAATGTGTAATTTAAAAAATATATATATATGAGCATGATCTACACAGAGAGAGATAAGTTTTTCATATTATTTTTTTTTATGCAAAAATATATTTTTTTATTATTTTTTGAAGTTGCCGAAGTAATATTTTAATTGCATTTTGCATACGCATGTGTTCACATAAGGTTTTTTTCAACTATTTAAATAGATTGAAAAACCAAAAGTACCCTTTTGAAGAGGACTCATAAACTAAGATAGTGGGATTTTTTGAAATTTTTTTGTTTTGTATATTTTACGATATTGATTTTTTATTCAACTTCTTTAAAATAGTTCAAAAAAATTTCAAACATTATGTTTGAAAGAAATTAGACGAAAAATATCATATGAATTTTAAAATGTCAAACTCATATGCCATTGGATAGACGATTCCTTTATGAATCCAACGTGATCGACTCTACCACCTAAGGAAAAATTTAGACCTAAGTCTACTAGGGTACGAAATGGAGTTGCAAAAGATTTTGCAAAAGGGGTGTTGAAATTGCTGATTTTAGGACTTAAGAGGCTTGATCAAGCGATTATAGTGCTCAATCGAGCACCTAAATTTCAAATTTATATAACTCGATCAAGGGTTTCGTAAACCCTCGATCAAGTCATTTACATGGCTAACAAGGGCTCAATCAAACAATATGGCTTGATCGAGCATTATGGCTCGCTTGAGCTATGTAGCTCAACCGAACCTCTATAAAAAAATCTTTATGGTCTAAACTTAAACTTTCATCTTATATTAAAATTCCAAATCCAGTTAGAATTTTTGTTATAATGTCATGTAAAAAGCTTATTAAATTTAATATTAATATAAAAATATATTATTATTATTTAAATTAATGTTGAAATGATATTAATATAAAATTTTAATATTAATATATTTCAATGTTATTATTAAATTTATTAATTTTGGATTAAATATATTATTAACTTTAATTAATATATAAATTCTTATGTATATTTAATATGATACTAGCACAACCACATTAATATATGTGGTTGAAATACGTCATAGGTGTCAATAAAAGAGTCATTAACACAAAAAGAGTCATACAAGCTAACTCAATATATGTTAATTTTATTTAACCTAATTTTTTTATAAATCTAACATAATAAAATATATAATATTTTTAAAATCCTGAAGTAATCATAACCTAAAGCTACCTTTAACAAAATAAAACCTAAATAGTTTCAATTGGAAGACATGAAGCGCTTTATGTATCTTTGATGAAGGTAGTTGGAACATTAATATTTTGGAAAATTTTAGATAATATTTCCATGAAAAATTATCATTTTCCCTCTAGGTGAATGTACAACACACATTTGAAATCTTTCATTTTAAATATGTATTATATAACTAAATAAAAAATCATGTGCAACATAAAAAATAATTAAACATAATATTTTAATTGTCAAAGTATTTTAAAATTTTTGAAATATAGTGAAAGAGAGTGAGAGACAAGGGTATGAGAGAGAGAGGGGGACACAAAGAAGGAGAGAGGGACAGGGGGAGAGAGTCTCTGACAAAGAGAGGGAGATCGAGAGATGAAGTTGGAGGAAAATATAGGGAAGGAACAAGTTCAAGACATATATATATATATCTAGAGAGAGAGAGAGAGAGAGTATGTTTTGGGATGAGATAGAAAGACAAAGAAGGACTCTAGATGAATAGAAGGGGGAGAGAGAAGGAGAGAGGGAGGGAGATAGTCAACAGAGTTGCAAGACAAAGCTTGAGAGAGAGAGAGAGAGAGAGGAGAGATGGAGAGAGAGTGTGTATGTTTTGGGATGATATAGAAAGACAAAGAAAGACTCTAGATGAATAGAAGGGGGAGAGTTAATGAGAGAGGGAGGGATATAGTCAACAGAGTTGTAGGACAAAGCTTGAGAGAGAGAATGTGAGTGAGTGAGAGACATGGGGGGAGAGACATATGGAGATGGGAGAGAAAGGAAGAGAGAGAGGACTTGAGCGGGAGAGAGATAGAGAGAGATGGAGTTGGAGGGGGAGAGAGAGGGAGGTATGAAGAAATACATATAGAGAGATAAAGGTGGAGAGATAGAGAAAGGGAGTGGCAAGGGAGAGGGGGAGAGAGAGAGAGTGACAAGGGAGATAGAGAGAGAGGGAGAGAGGAGAGTAGAAGGGAAGATAGATAGAAGGGTAGATAGAGGGAGAGAAGGGGAAGAAAGAGAGAGAGATGGAGAGAGAGAGGGAGGGAGATACATATATATATATGGAGAAACAATGTGTATGTTTGTGAGGTGATATAGGGAGATGAAGAAGGAGATACGAAGAGAAATGGAGATATAGATGGAAGGGGAAGAGAGGGAAGAAGAGAGAGAGGGAGGGAGGGAGGGAGAGATAGATAGATATGAAGAGAGAGTGTGTGTGTTTATTGGGGGTGAGATAGAGAGACAAAAAGGAGAGATAGAGGGAGATATCGATATAAATGGAGGGGGAGAGAAAAGGAAGAAAATTGCTTGCACTAGATGCATTGATTTTAGTGTACATATGTTGATTTCTAATCCTATTTGATTTCTTGCAAATTAGATTGAATAAAACTTATTTCAATCATATTTTTGTTTTTTAATTGAACCTTGAGATAAGAAATTGAAGTGAAATACTTAAAAAAGTTGTCCATGCAATAAAATATGAGTGGGTCACAAAAATTTCAGATATCTATATATATATATTTCAAATAATTTATTTTTAAAATTGAATTTAATAACATACATGTTGATTGCACTAAAAGACACTTTCTACAAGTCAATATGAAGCATGATTGGAATTATTTCCGTGTTCAACATTAAATTGATACATGATATATTTTAGTTCATTTTAAGTATCAAAGTGACTTGCATCATAACTTAATATTATACTTATTTTCTTAGTCCATGAAACTAAAAATCAAAATTAAACATATATTTTACTAATAAAAGTTATAGTCTATAAAAAAATTATTAAATTAGCGAAATGACTTTAACAAATCCATTTAAACTTCAAAAATTAATGAGCATCCATAAACAAGATTAATACAAATCCATAAACTGAAATATTGAATACATGTATCAATAAACTATCCATATGAAAATATATACAAATTACAAATATCACATGAACATCCATAAACTGAAATAATAAGCATCCATAAACTAAAATAATGTTCATGATGTACATCCATAAACTATCCATGTTTGAAAATATACAATGTTTGTACCACACATGTGAATATCCCTATGAAATGAGCCTGAAAATATACAAACTATAACACTCTAAGTTCCACCAGAACTCCTATGTAAGTTTTGTCGTGCAAAGTAAGTGTCCATAAGCTAGCATTGCAATATAACACATTAAAGTTCGAACTAATTATATCAGTATTTGTACAAAATAAACAATATAGAAATAAATGATATTGAACCACATTTTTAATTACATATACATGAATCTTCTAACCTCATTCAAGTGTAAATGAAATTAATGTAGGATGGGGGTTTGATCACGAATATGGGTTTGGTGCTCCCCTTCTTGTGGCTCAATTATTGAGGCTTGCATTGATGGACCCACATCATCAATGCCTCTAAATCAAGCATCCCACTTATGTCTCCACATAACAGTGGAATCAATGATACTTTGCGTATGGGCCTGTGTACACAATGGCAAGGGAAAATTTTAATTAGTCTACAAATTAATTAGCATATTCAATTTACTTAAAAAAAGAAAATGTTGAAATCTTAGGAATAAAAAAGTTTACCTTAATTGTTGGTCCATGTGGTTGTACATACCGACTCTCTTCCACATTAAAGAACATATAAGGTGGAGGTGGAGGTGGAGGAGAATCCATGGAAACATGCTCTAGTCGAGGATGCCCTGACTGATCAACTTCCCCCTTGGATGACCTCATAAACTCATCCATGTAGTTGGGATGTGTCTACATGTTATCATGAACTTATTAATATAAATGCAATCTAATATGAACTAGAAATTTTTAATATAAATAACTATGCATAATTTGACAATAAGAGTCAAAAGTTTCGTATTTGTATTTACTTGGTCTGTGTCATGCAGACCATGCACCCTCTAAGTCTCTCGAATAGCGTCACAATACATACATGTATGTGTCAAAAGTTGGTCAAAGGGTAAACTCGCGAGAAATGCATCAGCGTGTAAGGGCGGTGGTGGGTCATGAGTCAGTGATGGTGGTCTCCTAATCTCTCCATCCAATGCAACACACACACTAGCCAATGATGCATGCATGTTGTCTATAACAATCTCCTGCGTCTCACTATGAAGCTGCGATAGCTCGTATAGCTCTATTGGTAATTTTTAAAATAGAAACAAGAAATGTTAAAAATATTCACAGTTCGAGCTTGACTTTACCCTTATCCCATGCATGGCCAGCACAATGATGGGGAGCATGTGGTACGTGGACTCAGGTGCACCATTCCACATGACAACGTATAGAGAGTGTTTTAGTGACTTGGAAAACAAATATTTGCAAATACACATTGTGTTAGAGGATGACGGAAGGTTCAACATTACCAAGATTGGTACAGTCACCTTTTAAAGGGAGTCAGGGTTCCCTCTCAAGATCAAGGATGTCTTGTTCATTCCAGACCTAAAGAAAAATCTCATCTTTGTTACAGTTTTGGGAGACTGTGGTTATCATGTGATCTTCAGCAAAGGAAAAACATTCCTAAGACACATGTGAAGCAGATCAATATTAGTGTGAAGAACTTATATAATCTAGATGTGGAATATTGTGTTGTATGATGCACTAAGGCAAAGAAGGTGCAGAGTCACGATGCTAGTGAACTTTGGCACATAAGACTTGGCTATTTTCATCGTGGGAACCCTGAAGATTAGTAGCAAATAGCCATAAGTCTCCCCAAAGGAGCACTTGAGCAGTAGGATGTATGCAAAGTATGTACCTTGGGGAAGTCAAGCACATGAAATCCTAGAAAGGAACCACTCTTATGTTTGTGGACTTTCTCGGTAGCCTCCACTTCCAGACATAAATATTTTGTCATTTTTATTGATGACTTCTCCCGGAAGCATTGGATCTTCTTCATGCGGAAGAAAGATGAGTCATTCTCCAAGTTTGTAGAATTCAAGGCACTGGTTGAGAAAGAAATTGACAAGAAGTTGAAGGCTCTCAAGAAGGATATTGGAGGTGAGTACATGTCGAATGAATAAAAAAATTTATGTGTGAAAGAAGGAACTTGATGAGATTTGATAGCACCCCAAAACCCACAGCATAATGGGGTGGCTGAGAGAAATAATCATAGCATTGTGGAAGCTGTGAGGCCGATGTTGCATGACCAATGCCTGCCACTGCATTTGTGGGCAGAGGCATGCAACACAACAATCTATTTTCAGAACTGGATTCCTCATCGGATTCTAGGCATGATTACACCAAAGAGGCTTTATTGGGGAGAAAATTTAATATCTCATGCTTTAGGATTATTTGAGACTCTATTTACTTCCATGTCTCTAAAGAATCAAGGAACAAGATTAAGCTGACAGTAGAATTGGTGGTATTTTTGGGTTACACATAAACCCCCCACAACTACCATGTGTACATCCCTCAAAATGAAAATTTTGTGAAGGGATGTAAATTTTGATGAGGAGAAAGCGATGCAGTGCTCTCTTGAGAGGGAGCTTTAATCCCACCAGAAGAGGAGCTTTTAGCTCCAAAGGATGAGCCTCAGGAAGTTGTGAAGCAACCATAAATTGAAGATAAGAGAGTGGAGATAGCCACTCAGGTATAACCATCTAGAGAAGGTGAGAAAAGGGCCATGGAGGCTGATAGACTTGTGTAGGATGTGAGGGAGAATGTGGGTGCTCATTCAAATTTGCACAGGCAGAGAAGGTCACCCGATTAGTACACTGGCTACATGGCTCTAATGACTGAGCTTGTAGAGGCTAAGCCATCCTCTTTCGAGGAATAAATAGAGAAACATGTATGGGTTGATACAATGGTGGATGAATATCCATTGTAAAGAACAGAGTTTGGAAACTGGTCCCAAGACTGGAAGATAAATCAGTTGTAGGTTTGAGATGGATCTTCAAGGTTAAGCAGGAAATAGACGGAAGCATAGAGAAGTATAAGGCCATATTTTTGGCCAAGGGATACTCTCAAGTTGAGGGAATTAACTATGAGGAGACCTTTTCTCTTGTATCAAGGTACTCACCCATTAGATCAATTCTTGAACTGGTTGTGCAGATGGGGTGGAAGATCCACCAGATGGATGTAAAAACAACATTCCTCAATGGGGTTATTGAGGAAGAGGTGTACATCGAGAAACCAGAAGATTTTGATACATTTGATCATGAGTCTCATGTATGTAGACTCAAGCGATCATTGTACAGTCTCAAACAAGCACCTCGTGCTTGCTACAACATGATCAATAAATATCTCACTGGTTTGGGCTTCACCAAAAGTGAAGCAGATGAAAACCTTTATCATATCTTGGTAGAAGGTAACTTGCTCATTAATGTCTTATATGTTGATGATTTAATTTTAACTAGTGATGAACATCTAATACGATCCTACAAGGAGGACCTCACAAGAGAATTTGAAATGAAGGACATGGGTTTCATGCACTACTTCCTTCACTTGGAAGTATGGCAAGGCGATGGGGAAATGTTTGTCTCTCAAGTAAAATATGCAAATGGGATACTACAGATCTTCCGCATGGAAAGTTGCAAACTAATGGAGACATCTCTAGCAACCAACTGGAGGAAGGAGGATGCCACTTCAGGTGAGGAAGTGGATGTTACCATTTATTGGCGGCTAGTGGGTTCATTGATGTATCTTGGGAACACACGACCAGATATGTGTTGTGCATTCATACAGCTGAGCCAAGCTATGGTTAGGTGAAACAAATTATTTTGGAAGGAAGCAAAACATGTTTTACGGTACCTCAGAAGCACTACCCAGTTTGGACTATGGTACAAACAAACAGGGGGAGTGAAGTTTTGTGGCTTCATAGATGCAGATTGGGTAGGGAGTCCATCAAACCGAAAGAGTACATCAAGTGGAAATTTCAGTGTTGGGTCCACAACGGTTTCCTAGTACATCAGGAAACTAATATTTGTGGTTCTCAACTCGATAGAAGAAGAATACATGGCTGCAAGTCAAGAACCATGTGAGGCGATTTGGATGAGAAAGATACTTGTGGGACTGTTTGGTTAGATGATAGATCCAAATGTGATCAATTGTGATAAAGAAATTTACATCAAGGTCTCTGAGAATCCTATATTTCACAATCCATCCAAGCATATAGATATATGGTATCACCATTTGCACGACTGTGTGCATAGGTGAATAATGTTTCTTCAGTACATTCTGACAGAGGAACAAGATGTTGACATTTTGACAAAATATTTTTCAAGAGGGAAGTTCTAGTTCCACAGGTACAGGATAGGAATTGTTTATAATCCCTTTCTTGCAGAGAGGGAGTGTTGAAAATGTAGCAAGTAATTCCAAATTTGATTTTTCCTTGATTAAATTGAGAAAATTCGAATCTCTGCATCATCAGACAACTTGGATGTAGTAAACTGAGGTGGAATGGCTCTTGTCACTCAATTATCTCAGTAAATTCAAGTTAGGAGTTCAGTTAAGCATGTGTGGTTTCTAATTTGTAGAAATCAAGGTTAGTTATTTCAAGTTGTTTTCAATTAAACTAGTTTTAATTGTTGGAGGAACTAGTGGAAGGTCAATTGTACAGTGGGACTTTAGTCAAACTCATTGGTCATCCAATTAACTGACCAATCAGCCCAAAATAGCTAGTGCATGTAGATAATTTGAGTTCCCATATTGTGGTGGATATTTTAAGGTAGTGTAACATCAGTTGTAAACTAGTCTTGAGTGTACAGGTGTTGCATGCAGTAAGATGATCAACCTTGGGAATTGCACAATCCATTTTGGAGAAATTCCTAAACAATAGGGGCCTAATTTCTCAATGAATTACGCAAGGAAATAGGGTCTCAAGCAGAGGCAAAAATTGACTAAGTTTGGGTCAGAGCTTCTCAGTGAGTAGAGAGATATGTTATTCACTTGCAAGTTGTGCTTAGTTGAGAAAAGCAATCGTATTACATCTCTATTCATCATATTAATGCAAGCAGGCATTGGGGTTTTTAGTAGGTTGCTTTCCCTCGAAAAATATTTGTGTACATGTTTGTTATGTCTCATTGAATGTTTGTGATTGATTTTCTAAATTGTGAATTGAATTCTACAGAGTAGTAGAGTAGGTTTGTGTCTTGTGATTTTGATTAAAACTTCATAAGTAGTTGCAAATCGACATCATAATTTCTACAGTGTTCAACATTCATATTTTGTTGTTTTATAGCAAGCACCTTGTCTAAGGAGGTAAGTTCGCCTCCTTAGTTAGGTGTTTTTTGTATCCACAACATAGTTATAGTTATAATATATGTTCCTATTAATTTCTATATGTACTTTGTTTTTCGTATTGTTGCAACTCTGAATTGTTAATTGTTGCAACTTTCATAAATTATTAATTTTTTCAACTTTGATAAACTACAATGTTGCAACTTTCAACTGTAGGTGTACTATTGCAACTCAAGTGTTAATATTATCTTTATTCACTCAGTAATTGATTTCCTGAAGAAATTACAACATCATGTGAGTTAGGGTTGTTGATGCAAAGGCTTGTTGTTGCAAATCTATGTGTTAACATTGCTCTGTTCCCAAATCTTATTAGATATACCATTCTCAAATAATTTGGATTAGTTATTTTATTCATTTTGTTTATGGTTTCATTTTCTTTACAAGTAAGTGTGATTTAATGATTTGCAACTAAATGAATTTCCATTGCACATACAACTACATATTACTTACATAAATCTACTATGCAACAATCTCACAAATAGATAGATCAACGATTTAAAATTATCCTCTTTGGGGGGGAAACCTCCTTTACATTACGTAAATGAACAATTATTGGATGATACAAATGAAAAGACCTTCTTTCTATATATAGGAGTCTAAAGGGTCACAATATAATCAGAGCCTACATAATAATAATAATGTAAGGGCACAACAATAACAATATTGCACTTCTATGGGGCACAATAACAACAATATGGGGACTACATGGGCACAACAATAACAATAAGGGGGCTACACTAACAATAACAATAAGGGCTACACTAGTATTATAGGGACCTAACATGCCCCTCTCCTTCAAAAAAGTGTTTTCCTTAATGCTTGAGTAGTTTTGGATGCTTTTGTATAAAATTATCATCCTCCCATGTGGAATCTTTGGCAGGTAAGTTCTTCCACTTGATGAAATACTCTGACATTGATCGATTTCGTAGTTGTCAGGTTCTTGTTTTTGTGACTACTTCAAGTTCCAATATAATTTTTCCTTCCTCGTCAAGTTTTGGCAATATTATTTGAACTGGTAGTTTGTCACCTATAACCTTCTTTAACCATGAAACATGGAAAGCTGGGTGCACTCAAGAACATGCAAGAAGCTCCAATTTGTATGTTATGGTACCAATATTTTGCAACACCTCGTAAGGACCATAGTACTTTGGTGATAATTTACTATCCTTCTTAGCTTGCTTGAGGGACATTTGTTTGTATGTTTGTAGCCGTAAAAATACCCAGTCGCCTACATCAAAAAAAAAATCGTTGTGATCTTGATCAACCTATTGTTTCATTCAATTCTGCACCAAAGTGAGATTATCCTTTAAGAGTTAGAGAACCTATTGTTTATGCTCAATGCGATCTTCCACTACTTAGACCTTATAATTTTATCTTAAAGATGATGTGATGGATGGTGGACGATATCCATAAAGTGCCATAAATGGGGTCATTTTTTCTACAGTGTGGAAGGAAGTGTTATACCACCATTCCGCCAAAGGCAACCACTTGATTCATTATGTTTGTTTATCACATACAAAGTAATGAATATATCCTTCCAAACATTTTTTTGCTATCTCAGTTTTCTCATCAGATTGGGGATGATAAGATGAGCTATGAGCTAATTGAGTACCCATAAAAGAAAATAATTCCATCCAAAAATTTCCAGTGAAAATGGGATTTTTGTCACTTATAATAATCTTTGCATTTCATGTAGCTTTTGAATTTTTTTCATAAATGTAATAGAAATTGTACTGGATTTAAATGGACTTGGGTAAACCTATGATAAAATCCATTGAGATATCCTCCCAACATTGACTTGGAATAGCTAAAGGTTGTAACATACCTAGGGTCTTAATTGTCTCAACTTTATTTTGTTGGCAACCCAAACATTCTACCACAAGCTTTTGAATATCAGATTTAAGGCCACCCCAAAAAATTTCCTTCTTGAACCTGTGATAAGTTTTTAAAAATCTTGAGTGCCCTCCTAAGGGAGAGGTGTGCAATTCTAAAAGAATATTTTGTTTGAGTTGGGAATTCTGACAAAGATATAAGCGATCTTTGTACAATAATGAATCATTTTTCCAGCTAAATGTATCAGATGTACTAGGATCTTGCTACAACTTTTGAATGAGTGTCCAAACTTCTTCAGCATTCCTTCATTCATCCGTTGCTTCAATTATCCAATCTGGTTGGATAATAGAAATGGTACAAAGAAATTCTTCCACATTCTCATCCTTTCTTGAGACTGCATCTGCAATAACATTTTGCTTCCCTTTTTTGTAGATGATTTCAAAGTCATAACCCAACATCTTTGTAACCCATTTTTGCTACTCTTTTGAAGATAATCTTTGTTCCAAAAATTATTTAAGACTATCATGATCTATTGTTACCTTGAAGTGTCTTCCCATTAGGTAAGGTCTCCATTACTTTAGTGCATGTAGTATTGCGAACATTTCCTTCTCACAAATATGTTTATGTAGATCCTTACCTTTGATTGAATGGTTTTCAAAAGAAATGGGGCTTCTTTTCTGCATTAAAACAACACCAATTCCATTTCCTAGGGCATCAAATTCCACAATAAAGGTTTTTTTTTTGTTACTTTGGCGTAGCTAAGAACAGTGCTTGGCACATTGCCTCTTTAAGATGGTCAAATGCCTTAGTTGCCTCTATAGTCCACGAAAATGCATCTTTCTTCAGTAATGTTGTTAGAAGTGCTGCTATTTCCCATAATTATTAACAAACTTGCGATAATACCCTGTCAACCTGAGAAATCCTCGAAGATGCTTTATGTTTGTGGGGATTTTCCATTCCTTAATGGATTTAATTTTTTTAGGGTCTACCTTAACACCCTCATGTGATACAATATGACCCAAATATTCCACCTCATGTACTCCAAAGAAACATTTGGAGGTTTTTGCATATAATTGTTTCTCCTCCAATAGTTTGAGCGCCCCGTCAACATGTTGAATATGATCCTTTCAAGACTTTTTGTATATTAGTATATCATCAAAAAATACTAACACAAATTTTCGAAGGAAGGGTTTGAAATTGGAATTCATCAAACCTTGAAATGTGGAAGGTGCATTGGTAATGCCAAAAGGCATGACCACAAATTCATAGTGACCCTCATGTGTTCTAAATGTTGTTTTCGGAATGTCTTCAGTCTTCAGTCTAATTTGATGATATCCCAAATGAAGATCCAACTTGGTGAAGTAAATTGCTCCATGTAATTCATCCAACAATTCATCAATGATAAGAAAGGGAAATTTATCTTTAATAGTGAGCTTGTTGATCTCCCTATAATCCAGACACATGCGCCATGATCCATCCTTCTTGTGTACCAATAATATTGGAGCATAGAAATAAATTTACTAGGTTGAGTTATACCGACCTCTAGCATTTCTGCAACCATACATTTAATTTCACTATTTTGGGCATAGGGATATCTTTAAGGCCTGATGTTTGCAGGAACACTTCTTAGATTCAAATGAATAGCATGATCATGATCACGAATAGGTGGGAGGCCTTTGGGAGTCTCAAATACCTTGGAATGATTTTCCAAGACTTTTTGGAGATCTGGAGAAACAGATGATTTCGATGTTTGAACCTCTAGTGAGCATAATTGTGTAATTACGCCCCATTGTTGTTTCTTTAGAATTTTTTTCATACCATTAGAATTGATTATATTTCTTAGTTTTCCTATGATACCCCTTAATTCAACTTCCTTTCCTTCCCAAAAAAATTCAAGAAAATTTCTTGAAAATTAAAAGCTATTGTACCCAAAGATTATAACCATTGGACTCCTAGTACAACATCAACACAATCCATTGGAATGGAAAGCATTGTACTATTCAATACATATTCCCCCATGGTTAACTTGATATTACGACACTTTCTAGAACAATTTATAGTTCCTCCATTTACAACCATCACTTGACACTCTGGCGCTGGAAATAGGAAGCAATTCAATTACTTTTTTCTTCTTGATTTGTCCTTCTATCTTGAGAATTTGAGGCATGGTAATTCCTACCAATGCATTATAAGATATGGTCGGATTTATTTCTTCTTTCTCTAGGTTGGTTCCTAGTGTATATCATCTTCTTTTGACATTTATTGTTCCTTTTCTTCCTCCTCTTCACAATCTATGTAAAATAATTTCTTCTTAACACACTTATGACCTTTAGTGTATTTTCTATCACAACTATAACAAATCCATTTTGCTCTTTTTTCTTCCAATTGTTGTGATTTCAACCTTGTAGGTTGTGGAAGGCTAGGAGCAACACTTACATCTTTGTAGTTGTGAGTGGTAGACTTCCTTGTTGCCATAATTTTGCTTTCAACTTTTCTTGCCACCTTGAATGCCTAATCCAATGAATCAGGTTCTCAAAGTAAAACCTCACCTTGGATGTTATCCTTTAAATTCCCAATGAAGACATCAATCATATGCTCCTCTAGAATATCATTGACACTTATATTCAATTTTTTGAATTCCTCAATGTGCTCCGCCATTGAACCCTTTTGTTTGATATTTATCAATGGACTAAAGAAGGTGTTGCTCTTTGTATCCTCATAATGTTCTACCATTTCCTCCATAAAAATTGACCAAGTGACAAGTGGTTTACGAGAACAAATCCATCAATACAATACAAACTAATTTTGTTCTAAATATAAATATGCAATGCGTACCTTTTGTATGTTTGACACATCATGTAGATCAAAGAATTGTTCCATCTGTAGTATCCATGTCACTGGATCCTTGCCATCAAACTTTCTCATATTGATCTTTGGAATGTGGTTAGTCTTCAACACACTATGTGAGTCTCTAAAATCATAATTTGTATTCATTTTATCCTCGTCATGATTTTCATGGAGTACCTTGTTACCACTAGGGAGCATTTCTTGTAGCAATTTTGTCAAACCTTCCTTCAAACCTTACAGGTCCCTTTTCAAATATGTTTTTAAACCATCATTCAAACCTTCCATCTTGACATTCATAATCTCTTCCATGTCAGATTTCCAACCATCCATCTTAGCTTCAAGTTCATTTTTTGTTACTCTTTGTGAGAGTGAAATTTGTTGCTCTTGATCTCCCAATTTTGATATATCATGTTGCATTTCTTCATCCTCTTCATGTGTCATAGAAGAGCTTTCTGGTTGCTTACTAGGTGTGTCCATTTTTTTTCGAGGAATTTTGAAATCAAACAATGATATCTATGATTCGCTATGCCCTTTGAATCACTTCAAACTAATTTTTCAAATAAAATTTATGCAAAGTTTAAAAAATATGCACATCTTTCTTGCCTTTTAGGGGCTAGATATTGCAACTACTGTATCTCTGTAATTGCGAATCTCCAAGATCTGAAATTTCATCCTATAGTATTCCTTTGAGTCTTATTTCCAACCCAACACATCAAACCAAGATTGGATTCTTCAAGAAATTGTTATGCCCAATCTCCCACAATTGCCTTATTATAGACTAGTTCAACAGAGCGAACTTATACGGAGTTCCACGTGTCATTGTTTCAACCTTAGGCCGTAAAAACAATACCCAAAAAACTACAATTCGTCCTCTTTCCGTCACTTTTTAGGAAATTCACATTTATTCTCATATAGAAATTTATGACGATTTTCCCTAAATCACCTGTTTGAGATGGAATTCTAGAGCTTGCAAAAATCGTAACTTCCTTGGATCATATCTTCGGAAATAAAGCGATGAAATATCTTAAATTCGTACATGAAGTTCACCACAATTTCAGCTCCACTTGGTTGCAATTTCAGCTTCTGAAGCTGTTGTAGCATTTTTTGGTTTTTATTAGATAGAATATTTGAAAAAAAGGTTAAGTTAGGATATGGACATAATAATAGTGAATAAAATGTTAGTTTAAAAAATATCTTGATGATGATGTCCATATCAAAGAAAATGTTAGGTTAGCTGCTCTAAAAAATCAAGGCAAAATGAAAGTGTTAGGTAGAAAGAAAACGAATAAACTCTGAAAGTGAGCAAGTCTAAATGCCACTACTCTATTTTTGCAAAATAATGGTTGTGTGCAACTTGTTTTAAATGCCACAACCCATGACAGTCAAATTGTTTAACCTTGACTGCTTCATGCTTTAAATTTGATGTTATAGTTAGTGAATAAAGATTTGGCCAAATTGTCTAATCTTGGCAGATCAGTAGTTAGGTAGAGAATAATAAGGTGCTCATCAGTTTAATTTGAGCCCTTGGATTGATATAAGGGTAGATTTAGATAGTTTGTTTTTGTTAAATAAGAAGAAAGGATAAGGGTTTTCTAGCTTAAATGCACCCATTAAGTGAAGAAAAATGATAGGTTAAGCAAAGGGTAAGTAGAGAAAGGTTGCAAAAGTTTAATGGTTGATTAGACAAAATGTACATTTATCATGTTTCTATGCTCATGACGAAATTATACAAGGCAAATGAAGGCCTACTTGATCAACTAATTAACTTCCCATTCATCTCCATTCATTCATATATTACTAATTTCCCCTTCATATATTCATATTCATTCATTTCCATAAAGTCCATTTTCCTATGGTAAAAACCCTTTTTTACCTAGGAAAAGTAAAAACACCATGAAAAATCCCTTGTACCATACAAAATCCCTTTTTTACCATTGAAATCCGTTTCACCATGTAAAATCTCTTTTTACATAATAAAATAAAATAAAAATAAATAAATAAACAAAAACCCATAAAATATGTTTATGCCTAAGTATTAAGGAATATATGTCAAAGGCAAATCAACTCATAAAACCATTTTACTTAGTGTTATTCCTCTTTTCCGTTATATTTCAAATTAAACTAACATATGTTATTAAATCCTTAAAATTCCCCTTTCCCGTATAATATAAATCCTTTAATATAATAACCCGAATACCCTTAATTTTTGTTTAAAAACTATATATTATATGCAAATATCGCATCAGCGGGATCGTAGAACCCTTTAAACATACATACACCCCCGCATTACGATATGCATGTGGAGCCTAGACCTGAGGCATATATATATATCATATTTCATACCATTTCGCATCTGCCCCTCCATCGCAGTCTTGCTTATAACATAACCCTCTGTGTATTGTGATCCCCGACTGTGATAT
Organism: Pinus taeda; assembly: GCA_000404065.3. Taxonomy (NCBI): domain Eukaryota; kingdom Viridiplantae; phylum Streptophyta; class Pinopsida; order Pinales; family Pinaceae; genus Pinus; species Pinus taeda. The sequence continues at coordinate 85,179 of APFE031378917.1, forward strand.
CAAAGCCCAGACGCGACCATATATATTACAGTTTAATGCTATATCGCATCCATTCTCATGGTAAGTCCCTACCAAAGCCATTACTCCCTGCCATACTGTGATTGCGATATGCGAATAATACCTGGACCCGATATAATTATCTGCCCGCATACATAAATTTCAAGTCCGCCATATGCAATTTGTGAAGGTTTTTTGTGTTAAATTGATTTTCGATTTAAACTAACAAATGACCTGAAAAGCATTTATTTAACACTAATCTCTATTTTTAACCATGATTAAAGCATTCCCGCTAGAATTAATCCCTCCGTACTCTTTCCACCATTGTTCACCTTCGCCCGGTTTTTCCATTAAACGTATTTTAACACCATTTTGCTCTGTTTACTTGTTTTATACAGTGCGGCCTCCATAATGCTTCTATGGCCATTAAATCATGATTTCACCCTCTGATATGCTCCAGACTCCTTCCGATAAGCCTTTTGAAGCCAATGAAGACCTTCTCTGCCACCTGAGTTTTTCTTAACAATTTTATGTGTTTTGCAGGTAAAGACTGTTGTTCCAGGTTTATAAAAACAAACCTGAATAACAGTTGGAAGACCAAATGAGAGATTTACTGTGAAAAACACAGTAAAAACCTCGAATGTGCAGTAAAGTAGAAAGAAGCACAGTAAAGGTCACTCAACCAGGTTAAAAGAGATTTACAGAGTTTAAAGAAAATCAGTAAAAGGGTTAAATGAAGAAATCTGCCAACATAGAGGATACAAACAACAAAGCAGCATAAAGGGCAAAAATATCCTATAGAAAGCCAGCACAGCCTAAATAAAGTGGACAGCAAGAAGCAGTTCAAACAGCTGCCCCTATCTTCTTGCCATGAAGATCTTTCTTTTCCTAAAAATCTTAATCTGTTTTAGGATCTTTTCCTAAATTTCATTATTGTATAAATAACTCTTTTAGAGTTGTAAATGGTTTCGGAGTTGAGGATTCATAGTTCATTACTTTAAATTCTTCACTGTTAGTTCTACTTTGAACCTAGAAGTCACCTTTGGGGGAAGCTTTTGTAGATACTTGAAGTACTCAATCTTTCTAGGGCCTTAACACAAAACAGAGGATTTTGAATCTGGTTTTACACAGTTTTGTGTTATCCTATAAGTTTTGTTAATTTTCAATCATTATGTTTTTCTTCATATGCTTATGACTTATAAAGATATCTAGGTAGGAACAACTAGAGTTTCAATTGATTCCTATAAGCTCCTGAAGTGATCATCTATCAAGAGATTGGATTAATGCAACTGTTTGTGTAGCTAATCCCCTCTAGTCAATAAATCATCAGCATCTTGTGTAAGCTTAAGTATACTGCCTTGAATCTTTTGAACGTAGTTCATAAGGTTTTCCAACTTATGATTGTTCTGTTTTACAGTCTGGAAACTATGATAATCATCTTTTTTGCTTCTTCTACTCACCACTATTTTTTATCTATATCACTGTGTAATGCTTTATAGCAGCCCTCTACTGAAGTATTAATATAACCCAAAATATTAATTACTTCAATTCTACATCTGTCTTCTTTCATTGGTCTTCCAAAATTAAAACCAAAAACCCCCAAAATAATTATTTTAGATGCTCTGGCATTGGTAGCTTGAAGAGGTACAACATCAGACTAGCGCCGTTGTCGGGGAGCGAAGTAACAAAGATGTTTACCAGGGGAATGATAAAGTTTAGATCTATTTCTTGCTAGTGAACAAGGAATAGGCATTTGTATTGGTTGCATTATTTTCACCTCGCAACTCCACTTTTTCGGATGGTGATTCCACTAGATTATGATCCCACTCTTGTTTAGAAATTTCAGCTGCCTTTACTGCTATGCAACGTTCATTTATAGTTGAAATCAGCAGTATATGTCTTTTCCTCTCAGCCATGGTCAGAAATCTAAAATGTCTACAAAGGATGCAACTTTTAAAGTACACTTGTGAGTATAATTTTTCGTGGGATTTCATGTTCATATTGTATATATTCTTCAGATTTTCAACTGCTGGCAAATTGGTTTGTCAATAAATCCACTCCGAACTTGGTTACATTGGAAAGCATATTACACCTAATAATGTAAAGTTTTTTAGTTTAGTTAGATAGAGGTGTGGGATTGAATAGCTACTTTCAGATTCAGGTTGCAGTAGATCTACAATTGTTTAAGTTATATTTCAAGATTGCAGTATTAAGTTTGGTTTGGTTGAGTGCAATGACTTCCAAGGGATTAACTGATTAACTCCATATCCCATGAATTAGGCACTCTTGTGCTTATTTACACTTACATTGTCAGTTGTTTCACTTCAGCAGTTTTCAAGTTTCAGATTTCAGTGTGAAAGAGTATCCGAATTAGTGCAGGCATATGGTTGCATTTTACAATTGTAGGTTGCAGTGTGCAATAGAAAAGTATTAAAATGATAGCATTGATCCATGGGGATTGGTTATATTTCTACATAAGATGGAAAACTAGTGGTTGGTGGTTTTATGGTATGACTCCATGCCCAACACTAAAGGCAACTAGTCTACTGGTTCTCAGCATTCTATAGGAGAAAGCAATCCCCAGGTGGAGCCAATGTTGTAGCATTTTTTGGTTTTGATTAGATAAAATATTTGAAAAAATGTTATGTTAGGATATGGACATAATAATAGTGCATAAAATGTTAGTTTAAAAAATATCTTGATGATGATGTCCATATCAAAGAAAATGTTAGGTTAGTTGCTCTAAAAAAATCAACGCAAACTGAAAATGTTAGGTAGAAAGAAAATGAATAAACTCTAAAAGTGAGCAAGTCTAAATGCCACTACTTTGTTTCTGCAAAATAATGGTTGTGTGCAGCTTGTTTTAAATGCCACAACCCATGACAATCAAATTGTTTAACCTTCACTGCTTCATGCTTTAAATTTGATGTTATAGTTAGTGAATAAAAATCTGGCCAAACTGTTTAATCTTGGCAGATTAGTAGTTAGGTAGAGAATAATAAGGTGCTCATCAGTTTAATTTGAGCCATGGGATTGATATAAGGGTAGATTTAGATAGTTTGTTTTTGTTAAATAAGAAGAAATGATAAGGGTTTGCTAGCTTAAATGCATCCGTTAAGGGAAGAAAAATGATAGGTTAAGCAAAGGGTAAGTAGAGAAAGGTTGCAGAAGTTTAATGGTTGATTAGACAAAATGTACATTTATCATGTTTCTATGGTCATGAGGCATTTATACAAGGCAAATGAAGGTCTACTTGATCAAGTAATTAACTTTTCATTCATCTTCATTCATTCATATATTACTAATTTCCCCTTCATACATTCATATTCTTTCATTTCCATAAAATCCCTTTTCCTATGGTAAAAACCCTTTTTTACCTAGGAAAAGTAAAAACACCATGAAAAATCCCTTTCACCATACAAAATCCCTTTTTTACCATTGAAATCCCTTTCACCATGTAAAATCTCTTTTTACATAAAAAACCCATAAAATATGTTTATGCCTAAGTATTAACGAATATATATCAAAGGCAAATCAACTCATAAAAACATTTTACTTAGCGTTATTCCTCTTTTCCGCTATATTTCATATTAACACTAACATATGTTATTAAATCGTTAAAATTCCCCTTTCCCATATAATATAACTCCTTTAATATAATAACCTGAATACCCTTAGTTTTTGTTTAAAAACTATGTATTATATACAAATATCACATCAGTGGGATCGCAGAACCCTTTAAACATACATACACCCCCGCATTGCGATATGTGATGGGGAGCCCAGATCCGATGCACTTATATATCATATTTCATACCATTTCGCATCCACCCCTCCATCGCAGTCTCGCTTATAACATAACCCTCCGTGTATTGCAATCCCCGACTATGATATCAAAGCTCAGACCCGACCATATATATATAACAGTTTAATGCTATATCGCATCCATTCTCATCGCAAGTCCCAACCAAAGCCATTACTCCCCACCATATTGCGATTGCGATATGCGAATAATACCCGGACCCGATACAATTATCCACCCGCATACATAAATTTCAAGTCTGCCATATGCGATTTGTGAAGGTTTTCTATGTTAAATCGATTTTCGATTTAAACTAAGAAATGACCCGAAAAGCCTTCATTTAACGTTAATCTCTATTTTTAACCATGATTAAGCCATTCCCACTAGAATTAATCCCTCCGTACTCTTTCCACCACTGTTCATCTTCACCCCATTTTTCCATTAAACGCATTTTAACACCATTTTGCTTTGTTTGTTTTATACAGTGCAGCCTCCATAATGCCTCTATGGCCATTAAATCATGATTTCACCCTCCGATGTGTCCCAAACTCCTTCCAATAAGCCTTTTGAAGACAATGAAGACCTTCTCTACCACCTGAGTTTTTCTTAACAGTTTTATGTGTTTTGCAGGTAAAGACTGTTGTTCCAGGTTTATAAAATCAAGCTTAGATAAAAGTTGGAAGACCAAATGAGTGATTTATGTGAAAAACATGGTAAAAACCTCGAATGCGTAGTAAAGTAGAAAGGAGCATAGTAAAGGTCACTCACCCAGGTTAAAAGATACTTACAAAGTTTAAAGAAAATCAGTAGAAGGGTTAAATGAAGAAATCTGCCAGCATAGAGGATACAAACAACAAAGCAACATAAAGGGTGAAAATATCCTACAAAAAGCCAGCACAACTTGAATAAAGGGGATAGCAAGAAGCAGTTCAAATAGCTACCCCTATCTTCTTGCCATGAATAACTTTTGTTGGGTAGCGGAGGCCCCACGTAAGGGTTCTGGGGCTTAAAGCCTATAAGTTAGGGTAATAATATTGTAAATCTCCGAAATCTGCGAAGCGCGAAATGTAATAGGTCGAATCAAAGGGTTGTCCACCCAAACATAATATAGAATAATAGGAAGTAAGTTGGCCTGCCCATGGTCCGCGGACCATGGGAATGTATAAATAGAGCGAGGCTCTAAGGGTAGAAGGCAATTTTTGCTAGATCTGGAAAGTTATGAGTTTATGAAGGCAATATTCTCTCTGCATCTGTAAGTCAGAGTCAAGGGTGTTGGTAGATAGATAGAGGCTCTGCAACTGTGTGCGTAGAGGCCTAGTAGAGTCTGCAGCTGTGTGCACGGACTCCTGCAGCTGAGTGCACAGTGCGGATCTGGCTGTATTGACGGTAGATATTAATAAAGATAAGTTGTCTCTAAAATATCGTGGATCTATTATATTTTGGTTTATGCATCTGTTATATGGGTTTATGTCTTTAAAAATTATGATTGCACACACTAGGTTTTATTATTAAATGTTTGCTTAAAGATTGTAAAAAGAAGATCAGATATGTAATAAATTCATAAGAAAGTGCATCTGTGCGAATCCACGTGAAAGCCCGATAGCAGTACAGAGTGGCCCGAGGTAGAAGAAGGGTTTGTGACCCCTTCATACCACATCAATACATCCCAAGGGTGCACAAACCTAGTTCCAACACCCTACCATACTACCTCAGGTGAGACTTTAGTCCGCGCTCAGCGGATTGTTACCAAAAGCGTCGGTAGTGTGGGATTTATTCAGCTAAAACACTTCTAAACCTGGGTCAGGCCCCAAAAAGCCAACAAATGGTTCCGTTGCCAGGACCAGGATCTACCTAAGGAATGTATGATGTCGGAACACTGGAACCCTATGAAGAAAGGGCTTGAAGATTGGTTGGATCATATGCTTCACGAGTTCGTGGTTCAGGAAAACAGAAATCCGTGAATATTGGAGGAAAGGTGGTTGGATCATTACATATACATAAAGAACCATGAGATCTTCTTCACGTCCTTCTCGATAGAACTCTATGAGTGGATCACGAGGCTAGCTGATAGTTAGGGAAGGTGCAGACTGGATCAGCCCATCGTGTGGATGCTAGAGTTGGTGCGTAGGCTGGAAGCATCTGAAGATAAAATCACACGGGCAGTAGACCACTAGTTGGATCGAATAATAGGAGGGTTTATCACCAAATTCGCGATAGACACAACTGTGAGTTACAGTGAAGCAGAAAGGTGCTTTCTCCAAGGACTGTGGGGTAAGTACATCAAATTGCTAAATACTTGGATTAAAATGTTGTTATGTGAAAAATAGGTTATGTGCATCCATTTATGTCTGGGGTAACAAGGAGCAGAAGAGGCTACCAAGGGACCGAAGGATTGGAAAACAATCCTCTGATTTCACTTTCACGAGAAAGCGAGGAGGAGCTTGCAGGGTTCTCTCCAAGAAGCGCAGTTCAATTGATAAAGCAGCGCATCCCACTAATACCACCACCGTCCATGCCATTACCTACTTCACCTACATCAAACCCCTTTTCACCTACCCCACCTCCGCCACCACCGAGGGTTGGAATGGTGAATGTGATCAAGTTGCCGGTATTTAGAGGCTTAGGAAATGAGGAACCAGATCAGTTCTAGTTCGTTGTGAAGGTTGTATGGGAAGCCCAAGGCGTAACGGATGATAACATAAAAAAGGCTACTCTGGTTAGCGCGTTGCAGGACCACGCATTGACGTGGTATATAAAGCACTCAAGCGATCACCTGAATGTGGGAATAGTGGAAGTTTGGGAGGCATTGAAAAAAGAGTTTATCCGACCAAAATCAAAGATGCAGTTGATCATCGGGTTTAAGGAGATCGTGATGCTGCTAGGAGAAACCCCTTGGGGCTTGGATCAGAGACCAAAAAGTACGATCCGAGAGGCTAACATGACACTAATAGATGGGCAGCACCGCATGCGGCTTGTGGCATCTTTAGCGCCACATCTGCAGATGGCGTTATCACAACAGAAGATCTCGACCCAGGCTGAAGCATTAGAGATAGCGATGAGATGCATGAGACTCCAATACAGGATCCTGGGTTGGGAGTTCAGTAGATCCATGCGCAAATACAAAACCTATGTTTAGAAATGCAGAGTTTGAAATAGGAGAAGGCACCCCAGCCATAAGCACAGGAAGAAGTGTGTTGCATAAAGTGTAGAAGCCAAGGCCACGATAAGGATCATTGCCCAGTCTTTGCGAACTATGTGGCAACGGGGGGACCAGCACCGTTGTGACCAAAGGCATAGGCAGGGCCAAGTGCGGCACCCTCACTCTGGTGCGCAAACTTTCAGGTGGGAGGAAATCATAACACGTACAACTGTCACCTACTACCAAAATTTAACCAGACCCCCCAATGGTGATTTTGCAATTTTTGCTAATTAGTGGGCCAAGAGGAACGAGACTGTCGGAGTTATGAGATCGCTCACCTGCCTACAGGGTGCAGACTGAGGTGCAAGGTTAGGATCCATTTGCGGTGATAGCATGGCGGGATCCAGGGACAAGGACAAGGACGGGGAGGAATGGGGCCAGGAAGGGGCCGCGGGCAGCTAATCTGTTACAACTGCGGAGGACCAGGGCACCACGTGCGTGACTGTACCAACCCAACCAGAATATCGTGCCCCTACTGCAAGGAGTTCGATCATGAAATGATAGAGTGCCCCACATTGATAGCACAGATACGTGAGAAAAGGGCAGCACAACCTACGACGACACAGAACGTCCAAATGATGAGGTCTGAACTGCGTGAGGAAGACCCCAATGTGAACATGATGCTAAGAAGTGGCATGACTACAGGGGAAGCTAAGGGGAAATTAACCGAGGTAGGCACAGGGGTTAGCAAAACCCCTACATAGCAGCATGAGTTCGACTTGGAATACGCAAAGAGGAAGTTTATGGAAGCTAAGAAGAGCTTCGTGGAGGTCTCTACTTCAGGTAGTGAAGATCAACCTAGGTCGGAAATGGATCCTTCGATGTTAACTACATTTTTAGAGACATCTATAAAGTTGCTACGTGATAATCAGGCGGTTAAGGGATTACAGGAGCCAATAACTAGGTGCTTAGGGCCAAGCGCACCTCGCGTGGTCTGAAAATTGGGAAAACATGCTTTGCACATTGGACGGAAAATGCGATTAATGGCACAAATCGGCAACTATGAGATGGATCAGATCATTCTGGACTTAGGCTCGGATGCAAACGTGCTACCTAAACAGACATGGGAATGCATGGGCAGGCCCACATTACAGTGGTCTCCTATTCAATTACGGATGGTGAACCAACAAAAAATCTTGCCCATGAGGAGATTGTAAGGAGTCACAGTGGATATAGAAGGCGCGAGCACACAAACAGACTTTGAGGTAATAGAAATTGTGGATGATAGTAACCCTTACCCCACATTATTAGGGATAGATTGGGCTACAGATATGAATGGAGTCATCAATCTAAAGAACCGAAAGATGATATTTGAGAAGAAGTCCCTATGCGTAGTCATTCCGCTAGATCCGGCTGAAGGAGCGCGCTACACTGAACCGGTGCACGACGATGAAATTGATGAAGAATTGGATCATATCTACAAGATAAATGCGCGAGATCAGGATTGGGTCAATCCGACTATAGAAGGAAGAATACCGTGGGAGTGCGCAAAGGCTTGGAGTTCAGATTCAGATGAAGAAGACGAACGATGGAATAACTGGTTGAACGAGGTAACAACGTTAAATTGCAGCATGATGACGAGGTCGTTGTGTTGCGTAAGAGCTCAGGATCGAGAACTGTCAATGTATGATGGGTTGACAGCGGTGGACGACTTCCTGACCAAGTTTGAACACACAGTACTAAAACACCAGAGGTTTGATACATTAAAAAAAGGTGTTGCACGCAACGCCTGTGTGATGGTGGGGAACACACGAAGGAACCTTTGAAGAATGGCGCGACTGTAGGTGGATGATGCAAATAAGGTTTGGAAAACCAGAACTATAACTAACTGGGAAATATGATGGAGGTGAAGACCCATACACACACCTCACCAAATGGACTAAAGCCTATGGAGAAGAGTCCCAGCCGGAGTGGGTAGACTTATTTTATGATACCCTAGATGTCATCCCAAGGAACTGGTACACTGAGACAGAGCTTCGGCATGGCACGGGTGAATGGGATATCTTGCATGAAGGATTTTTGTTAACGTTCCTATTTGAAGACCAATGGATGGATACTATCGACCATGCGTTGCAAGTTGTGGAGGCTGCTATTTTCAAAATACCACTAGAGCCCGAGGAAGTGGTGTAGCCAGAGTGGTTGCGAAAGTTGAGCCAAGCCCTGGAATGTTACAATGTACAAGTATAAGATGATGAGGACGACCCTAGAAACATCAATATTCCAGAAATAGAGGGGAGTCACAAGGTTCATGGACTAGCAATCGAGGATCTCGACATCACTGCGCTGTTGAAAATGAAACAAGTAAACATTGCTACAGAGGAAGAGCCGAAGTATGCAACGCTTGGGAACTATTGGGATGATGCCACGATAGAGAAGGTCATCGATTTACTTTGAGAATATCAAGATTTATTCCTGACAAAAATCACAGAGTTAAAAGGGATCCTCAGTGACCTGGGAATGACGAAGATAACCCTAAAGCCAAACGCGAAGCCAGTCAAGCAGCGGCCTTATCAGTTGAACCCAAAATACAAAGCAAAGGTTCACGAAGAGTTGGATAAAATTCTTGCAACATGAATAATTGAACTAGTGGAGGAATCCGACTGGGTAAGTCCTATGGTGGTATAGGAGAAAAAACAGAAGGGTGAAATTCGCATCTACATGGATCTCAAGAAGCTCAATGATGCATGTGTTGATGATCCATTTCCAATTCCATTTACAGACGATGTACTAGAAAATATGGGTGGATAGGAAGCCTACTCCTTCACGGATAGTTTCTCGGGGTACCGCCATATTAAGATCACACCGGAGGACAGGATTAAAACAACGTTCACCACTGAATGGGGTTGTTTTTAGTACACTGTGATACCCTTTGGACTGAAGAACGCGCCAGCCATATTTTCACGCGTCATCGTAGCTGCATTCAAGGAATTTATACATAAGTTCTTGGAAGTATATCTTGATTATTGGACCATATTTCGGCTAGTCAAAAAACATATTGTGACCTTACGGTTAATGTTGGATACTTGCCGATGGCACGAGATTGCGCTAAACCTAAAGAAGTGTACTTTCCTTGTCCCCTTCGAGAACTTGCTCAGCCATGTGGTCTGTAAGAAGGGCATGATGGTGGATACGGCAAAGACTGCTATAATACTCAATTTGCAAGCAGCGCGTAGTGTCAAGCAACTACGTGCCACGCTGGGACACACTGGTTACTATTGGAAGTTCATTAAGAGCTACACACAGATCACGGCACCAATGGAACAGGTGTTGAAAAAAGATGCTACTTACTGTTGGAATGAGGAATGTAACAAAAGTCTAGAGACTCTCAAGGAGAAGATGGAATCAGGTCCCATTTTGGTATTTCCAAAATGGGACATCGAATTTCACATGCATGTTGATGCGGCGTGCATCGCATTGGGTGTTGTACTCACACAAGAAGGAGCGGAAGGGATTGATCACCCGATCATGTTCGCAAGTCAACGATTGTCCAAAGTTGAGAAGAACTACTACACTACTGAGCATGAGGGGTTGGCGATGGTATAGGCGCTCCAGAAATACCACCACTATCTACTCGAAGGACACTATAAGATGTATACTGATCACTCTGCGCTAAAATACTTAGTGAATAAACCTGTGTTGGGGGGGCGCATTTGTAGGTGGCTGGTATTATTTCAAGAATATGATTTCGAGGTCATCGTCAAGCTGAGACGTTTAAACGTAGGCCCAGATCACCTGTCCCGAATTGAGAACGGCGAAGAGCCCACAAACTTAGAAGAAGGACTACCTGATGCACATCTTTATGCAGTGTGCATCATGGATGGCCATTTTGAGGATATAATCCACTTCTTAACCATAGGAACCGCACTGCAGGGATATTCCATCTAGCAGAAGAAAGAATTGGTGATACGCGTAGCCGACTTTACTGTTATTGCAGGGCATCTCTACAAAATGGGCAACGATGAAATATTACGCAGATATGTACTTGAATTTTAGCGAAGACAGATCCTTGCCAAAGCACGTGGGGGGGTTGCAGGAGGACATTATGCAGGATGCACCACAAAACAAAAAAATTCTTCGCGTTGGACTATGGTGGCCAACTCTACATCAAGACTCCAAAGTGTACTGTCGAGCCTGCGACGTATGTCAATAGACTGGGAAACCATCGCGGAGGGATGAAATGCCGCTCGAGCCACAGATGACACTGCAATCGTTCAAGAAATGGGCGATCGATTTTGTGGGGCCTATCACACCTCCAAGAAAGATAGGTAAACACTATATCATCACCACGGCAGAAGACTTGACCCGATGGATGGAAGCACAGCCGGTTAAAGACTACACGGTCGCTACAACTGCAAAATTTTTGTTCAAGAACGTGTTAACGCGGTTTGGATGTCCAAAAATTCTTATGAGCGACCGCGGAACGCACTTCTTGAATGAGACTATCAGTGTGCACACTGAGGAGTTCTAGATATATCATCAATAGAGTATGTCATACCATCCACAAGAAAATGGGACCGTTTTAGCGGTTAACAAAATTTTGGAGCCGACGTTGACAAAGGTATGTAATGTGCAGCGAAAGGATTGGGATTTGCTCATACCTGTTGTGCTATGGGCATACCGAACAATGTGCAAGAAGTTGATGGGCCAAACACCTTTCCGGTTAGTCTATGGCAAGGAAGTCATCATGCCAATGGAATACATTGTACCTAGTTTGCGAATAGCAGCGGCGACAGGCATGGCAGACCGCAGAGCTTTGGAAGAGAGGATCGTACAACTAGAAGAACTTGAGGAGGAATGATTTTTGGTAGGATTATATCAGCAGGTACAAAAGAAGCGGGAAAAAGGTTGGCATGATCACCATATCAAGATGTGCACGTTCAAAGAAAATGATCTAGTATTACTATATGACAGCAAGTTCGAAAAGTTCCCTGGAAAACTCCGAATGCATTGGTTGGGACCCTATGTAGTCAAAGAAGTCAGAGATGGAGGTGCGGTCCAGCTTGCCAAGCTGAATGGAGAACCTTTCCCAGGTAGAGTAAATGGAAGTCGCCTAAATCTCTACACGGGTGGGCCGGCCGCCTAACTAACCGACTGAAGGATAGTCTCACCGCTCTAGGTAGTTGAAAGAGAGCGCGGGATGTTAAAGCAGTCTGTGGGGGAGCTGCACGACAATCAAGGGGCATGTGCAATTGGTATGACACAAGGATCGCGGTTGCGCAGAAGGGGTTGTGTTGCTGCGTGGACAAGCAGAGAAATGACCGTTGTTGACACACCTCATGACAAGATGTATGAGTTAAGGCAAAAGGGAGCAGACGGTAGGCAATTAAGAGATGTGATACGAGTCAGATCTGGAACGATTTGTCGCAGGCTTAACGTTACGGTGTCAGAAAAGGAGGGAATCATTGAATTTGAATTTCAAAATGCTTATAAATCACAGGGGGCATCCACCGAATGATCTATGATTTTGAGAGAAGTAAGCTATTGTGCCTTCCCATTGATATGGCACTGTTCATTATTTATGCTCAAGGAGTAAGCCTGAGGGTTGTAATCTGGCCAATGAAGATGCAGCACTTTCCAGGTAATGCGGTGTCGATGGCCACGGGCGCCACTCAAAGTTCAGCACTGACGATAGGGGATGTGCCGGAAATTCTTAGACACGAAGCAGAACTGGTCCAGATGCCACTGCCCAACCCATGGGCTGGCCGATGACCCATAAAAGATAAGGGAAAAACTGTAAATATGGAGACAAATGATGGAATTGCAGTTAACAGTTTGTCTCTAATGCACCTTGAAGATTGGGATCTCACGGATAGCAACAATTGTCTTGCAAATTGCAACACAAGCTGTAGCAAACAATGCCTATAAGAGACCAAAAATTGGAAACTAGTTGCATTGGCATGAAAAGTCCCCGTATGCGGCATCCCAGCTTGAGTTAAAATCCTATGAGGGGGTGCTCTGTGTTAACCGAGTAGAGCAGAACGAGCATCATCGATTGCATGAATTAGTGGAGGCAATGAAGTAGGGGCTAGAAAAAGAGTTGCAGGAGACAAAGAGGGAGCAGCAAAACAAAGTGAGTCACTCACAGGGATGGTGGACCGCGAAGCCTAGGCAGTGCATATCGCCACACCGACGAGTGACTTGGGACGAGTCACGGTGATTATGTTGGGGGCCTGTTGGGTAGCAGAGGTCCCGCGTAACAATTTTGGGGCTTAAAGCCTATAAGTTAGGGTAATAATATTATAAATCCCTGAAATGCACGAAGCGCAAAATGTAATAGGTCGAGTCAAAGGGTTGTCCGCCCAAAAATAATATAGAATAATAGGAAGTAATTCGGTCTACCCATGGTCCGTGGACCATGGGAATGTATAAATAGAGCGAGGCTCTAAGGGTAGAAGGTAGGTTTTGCCAGATCTGGAAAGTTATGGGTTTATGAAGGCAATATTCTCTCTGTGTCTGTAAGTCAGAGTCAAGGGTGTTGGTAGATAGATAGAGGCTCTGCAGCTGTGTGCGTAGAGGCCTGGTAGAGTCCGTAGCTGTGTGCGTGGACCCCTGCAGCTGAGTGTGCAAGTGGATCTGTTTGTATTGACCAAAGATATTAATAAAGATAAGTTGTTTCTAAAATATCATGGATCTATTGTATTGTGGTTTATGCATCTATTTTATGGGTTTATGTCTTTAAAAATTATGATTGCGTGCACTGGGTTTTATTATTAAATGTTTTCTTAAAGACTGTAAATAGAAGATTAGATCCGTAATAAATTTATAAGAAAGTGCATTTGTGTGGATCCAAACAATGGAGTCGTACTCCTCCACCATAGCATCAACCCAGACTGGTTACTGCACTGCCTCCTCGAATGAAGAAGATTCGGACTCTACACACTCCCCAACTAGGGCCCTGTAACCAGTGTACCGCTCGGGTCACCTCCTCTATCTGTGCTGAGAAGATGGATGTCCCAATTCTCTCATGCATCCAACGTCAACCTATCAGCTTCCCTTGAGCGTTTCTGCCCATCTCTAGAAGACTCAGCATGAGTGTGTGTCTCCACTCCCAGATTCTCTACATGTGGTTGCTCCGCATCAATCTGAGGCTCCTCCTCCTTAGGAATTGAAAGTTCCTCCTCTGCATGAAACTTGAGCTTCCTCTCAAGTGATACTCACATGGATTTCTACTCGTCTAACTTCATATCTCTGCGTATCACTGTCCTCTGACTGGTAGGCAGGAACACCTGATAGTTGTGGAGTGTACCAGTGTACCCCACAAGTATCCCCAACTCAGTTGTTGGATCTAGCTTCTTCCGGGCATCTTTGGTCACATGGCAATAAACTGATGATACAAAGATCCTGAAGTGACTCACATCTGGTCGCTTTCCGGAAAAGGCCTCCACAGGTGTCTTCATTCCCAGTATACAATGTCGGCTTCTGTTCTGCAAGCATACTGTTGTATTTCATGCCTCAGCCCACAAATGAAGTGGTAGGCTTTGGTCATGCAACATCGCTCGAGCTACTCCCACAATCGATATGTTCTTCCTTTCGGCCACCCCATCCTGTTGTGGGTTATGGGGTGCTGTCAACTCCCGTTTAATTCCTTCTGCAATGTTGAAGTCCTTAAACTGTTGGGAGACATACTCTCCACCATTGTCGCTACGCAAGGCCTTTATTTTCTTTCCATATTCTTTCTATGCTAAGGCTTTGAACTCACAAAACCTCAAGAAGATTTGATCCTTCTTTTGCATAAAGTAGATCCAACATCTATGAGAAAAATCATCAATAAAAATAAAATAGTACCTTTGTTTAGCGATGGAGGCTGTAGAGAATGGTCCACAAACATCTGTGTGAACTCGCTCTAGGATTGCTCCATCTCTACTGTCTCGATCCTGAAAAGAATATTTCACATACTTACTTAAGGTACAACCTTTGCATGTATCTGTCCACTCCAGTTTTCCCTTGGGAAGTCCAATAGAAATCTATTACATGATCTTCAAGGCTCCATGGTGCAAGTGGCCCAATCTTCTATGCCATAGCTCACCAACATCTTGGCTCTGCACCAACTCTGCTTTGGAACTCAATACAGCACAGTTGTCTACCTCCAGCTTGTACAGATTCTTTACTCGAATCCCGATCCTCTTGGTCTATCCAGTGCTGATATGCCTCAGGAATACCTTTCCTTTACTAAAGACTACATCATAGCCTTTATCTTCTAGCATAGAAACGGACACAAGATTCTTCTTCAGACCCGATACATACTTTACATCAGTCAAGGTGAGAGGAGCTCCATGCTCCCTCTGAAACACAACCATACCTTCACCTGAAACATGTTACTTTCCATCATCGCCCATCTCGGTCTGCATCTGGAGATCCTTCTCCTCCAAGGTACTGAAAAGATTCTTATCGCCAGTCATGTGGAACGAAGCTCCAGTTTCCAGGTACCAAACACATCCCACCATGGATGAAACCATGCATGCAATGAGATAGAAATCCAACTCAAACTGTGAGACCAGCGCCACACCATCTGATCCCTTCAAGGGTCCCTTCTTGGATTTCTTCTGTGGACAATTCGTAGCATAATCGCCCACCTCATGACAATGAAAGCATCGCACTTTTGATTTGTCAAACTTCTTCCCACCATGGGAAGAACTGGATTTGGAATGGGACACCTTCCCTTTCCCTTTCCTCGCCTTACTCGCTAAGGCTAGATTTTCTTCATCATTTTTCTTTGATGAAGATCCATCTCTAGTGCTTCTTCTTATCTCCTCCTGCATCAGATCCGACCAAAGTCGTTCCCAATCTAGCAGTTTCTCTCTTCCATTTACCAAGTCTTGGTAGTTATGCCAGCTCTTAGGAAGATCGAGGAGAGCAAGACTCACCATGTCATCATCAACTTTCGTGATCCCTACACTTCCAAGATCATCGCTGCAGGTGGTGAGCTTGTTCAGATATGTAGAGATCGTGTCACCCTTTTCACACTTGAATTTTCAAAGCTTGTCTTTCAGCGCCAACTTCCTCTGATCACTATTGTTCTGATATAGATCTTTCAATGTTTTCCACATTGAAAATGGTGTCTCCTTCCCATGGAGACTCGAAACTATGTGGTCTCGAACTCCCTCCAAAAGGATTCTTCTCGCTCTAGCCACACATTTCTTCCATTCTACCAATTCTATAGCATTAGTTGTTGCTGGCTTGGGGACTTCTTGATTAATGAAGTCCTTCAAACCATTATCCTCTAATACTGCTTCCATGATATCCTTCTAGGCTACAAAATTCGAGTTGTCATCAAGGGCATACTCGAGTCTTAAACCGTTGAATGTCATTGGTGAAATTTGAGATGTGATAAGAATTTGAATTTTATAATCAGGAACTTTAAACTTCGAACTTTGAACTTCTTTATATAATGTTTTCTCCTTTGATCACCTTTCCTCTAATACCGTGTAGAATTTCCCACTGTAGATCAACAAATTATGCAATATACTAAAGCAAAATACAAGATCTACTTCTACAACAAACTTGTGGAAGCTTAATCGATTATGAGCAAGATCAAATAGACCACATATAACTGAGAATGAGAAAGCAATCACACATGAACACAGAAGAATACTCTGGGGAAAGCCTCAGCTAAAAACCCCGATCTTTGTAATATCATACAAGTAAAAATATGTCCGGATTACACAAAGCTTTAGCTCACAAGTTATGCAGCTCTTAGTACAATCCTACAATGTTGCTCATAGACTAAATAGACACAAAATATGCTTGCCCTCAACCCTCCAAGCCTCCTATTTTCTTGCGTAGTTTCTCTTGGGGTCCAATGTTGCCACCAGTGTGAATTGGCCTCATCATACACTCATCAAACTCAAAAGTAACTGCGCAATCTCCAAGGAATGAATTCCTTCTGCATGCAAGGGATATCCTCCATGGAATATTCCTGCAACTGATAGTACACTATCCCATCATCTGATCTCAATTGGATCTCTGACTGAACTAACATGCATGAGTTATTTATGAGAGAATATTCAGTTATTTGAATTGCAGCATTTACATGCATGCATGCATTAACTAACTGAACTCACAATGAGTTCCACAAACTGTTGGAACTAATCTAACTGGACTTAACTCAGATAATTGAGCTAACTAATTACAACTCAAAGTACAAGTCATCCTGATCTCCTTAATCAAGGGATAATTTCCTCAATCAATGGAGAAATTGTTGCATGTCTTCACATAGACTTCATGTATGATTTCCTACAACTAATTAACTCAAGATGAATTAATTAATTATTTTACAAACAGCTACTAAGATCAAATTTGAATTTTAATTCTCAATTTTAGTTCAGGGACTAACTAAAATTGGAATGTATCCCGAAATTCTATTTATAGCAGTGTTATTTTTAGCATTTCTTGTTGTTATTTTCAACAATGACTCCCATAGTGAAGCCCCCATGGACGTATTCAGGCTCTGATACCTAATGAAAGTAAATAGAGATGTGAGATACACTTTCTACACTAACCAAAGTGAGAAGAATGTGTAGAAAACTTTAAACAAACAATTCCAGATAATAAGTAGAAAGCAAATGATCATTACACAATGATTTCCTAGGGAAAACCCTTCCAAGATAAAAACCCCACTTCAAATTATGATTAATGGATTATTTCGCAACTAAATGATTATAATACATTACAGAGTCTCGATGTTCTTAACAAGAGTGTTTAATGACAAAAGGACTCTAGAAAAATTTCAACAACATAATAGTAATGTAAAATTCATTGATTGTTTTTCTTCAAACCTTACACTCAACAAATAGGCATAACAAAACTATAAGTTTTAACCCTGTATAGATAATACCTACAAATAAATTCTTAAAACTAACAAAAAATATATAATGGCAATCACAGAAAATATACACATAGATTTTTCTCCTAGAACCAAAAAACTGGGAAAACTAGATTGATTTTTCATTATGTTGGAATGTTACATTATATACATGCCATAGAATCCATAAATCCCCAATCCATTAATCTTGGATTATAATATAATTGTAGTTCCTTTGACCAAATCTACAAAACGATGGGAAAAACCACCATGAAAACTGCTTGTCGTAAACCTCCAAAAATAGACACAAAAATCACCCCAAACAAAATTTGGGGTGTCGTTGGAGCAATCCTCAATAGAACACAACTTCTTTGTCAGTCTCTCCAACCACCAAACCAAATAAACCCTTGACCACAGAAGCAGCCCTATGAAGCCAATATCTAGCTCTGATACCGAATGTAGAAAGTTTATTAGAGATATATTAAATTTACAAAGAGGAAAAACTAAATTAACCAACAACAAACACAAACCATAAACATTAACACCATGTTTACCCCGAGAAAACTCCAACTCCAACAAAAACCCAACTAACGAAATTTCGTTAGATCCTTGACCAAATATTTGTCCAAGTTTATCAAGTGAGCCTTCATCAGTCACATCCCTTGGCCCATTACAATAGAGTTCTTCCTAGCCTTTTTAAAGACTCCATTACAAGCAATCCACTTGAAAAAACACCATGGTAAACCAAAAAAACATGGGCCCAAAACCATTATTATACAACCAATCAACTTTGACTCTTTCCCTGAGTCAGTTTTACCTAACAAAAACCAAAACCATTTATAATTTTCTAATTCTACATGTTAGAAACCATCAATCATTAAAAAATGGCCAACTATGACTATTTAACACCCATTGCATGTTAGTGATCTACATTTGTTCCATAGCACTACTCAACTTTTATTCATTGTTATGGCTCAACATATATTCTATGTTATTACTCAACAGTGATTACTTGCTCAACTACAACATTGTAAGTTGTGTGACACACTTGTCGTAACATCCCTGAGCTAATAATGAATAGAGTGTGAACATAGGTACTCTATTTTTTGTTAATGCATAAAAGTCAAAACCTAATCTATTTATGTATGATAAAACTTCCATTGGACTCAATGAGGTAAAATTTGCAAACAAAAATGTTTTCAAACCAGAGTAAAAGATGGAAACAAAATGTTTTCATAAGATTAGATGAACTATGTTTCAAATTATTAAATAATAATAAAAATAAAATAAAAATTGCAACTGCTTGACAAAAAAAGGATGTAATGCAAACATTTATACCTTATAGAATTCCTAATGATAATTAGTTGAATAAGCTAGTTATAAAAGAAAGGATTACATTCAATTCAATTAATTATAATGATAATTTAGGTTGTGTACACTTTGTGTGAGCAGTGGGCACATATCTCCCTCAAATTGTCCCCTTGTCCTCGCGTCTCAAAAGGTGAAACCTTTTCAATAAATTAAAAATAATAATAATAATAATAATAATAATAAAAAGAAATAAAAATCATTCAACAAAATATCATAAATAAAATTATTATTTAAATATATACAATTTATTTATAAAAAATTATGGTTTAATTTTCAAATATAAAGCTTGTTTTAATCTAAAAATTAAAGAATAAGAGGTAATATATATTCAAAAGCCATGTAGACTTACCACATTTAATTATACAATAAATACCATGAAAAGATATCACATTTAATTGTAAAATGATGTCATGATTATGCTAGCAAAATTTTTTGAACTAGTGTTGTTATAATTGGTGGCTGATATTCTATATTTTTTCCAAAAAAAGATTCATCAATTTCTATTTTTCTAAAAAAAAAAATCGCCCAAATTTTATAGTATAAAATTAGTTTACCTTACGAATCGCCAATATTATATATTGTCTAATATAAATTAATTAGAAATCTAAACAATTATATAAAATTATCATCAAACATTTTAAATTTTGGATATTAAGGACTAGTAAGATTCGCCAAAGTTTTGAAACTTTAATATAAACTTCCATCCTTAAAATTTTCTCTGATTGACGAGACCTTACATGTTTTTACGTTTGAATGTTTTATGTTTTAAATTGGTAGAATGTCATCACTCTTAGTAGACATGTTCAATATGTTGTAGTTGAACAATAAATTTATATACTTTGATTTAGATAAAA